>JAVQJD010020178.1:0-34241 GCA_036023655.1 Nannoperca australis
TATATATATATATATATATATATATATATATATAGGGATTTTGCTGTATAATACAATCCTTACCCTTATGTTTATGTTGAACTTGAGCATAAGCGTTAATGTTTCATATGAAGTGGTGATAATCACAGGCAGCTTCAAGATGAATGTATTAATCCCTAAGAATGTTTTTTTTTTACAAAGAAGCAGCAGACTTTTATTCTATAAAAACTTTGAGGCCAGAGTGAATCAGAAACATACGTAATGCAGCAGTGCAAACAGTTTGCAAGTAGGAAAATGAATAAAGACAAAAAGGGAGAAAAGTGAATCAGTAGAAAACAAACATCACTCCACAGCTGTAAACCACGGCCTGGCCTTACTGCTTTTATAAAACAAATGTCATCATTTATTGATAACAAATAATCGTTCTTCAGCCCAGCAATGTAAAGATTGGTTATTAACCTAAACCATATTGACTCATTCGGACTCTTTTTCTACGTCGACTTGTCATTATTTTTCTTGTTTAAATGCTGCATGTAAATCCAGCCTCAGCGTCTCGTCGACAGTAATTACAGATCATTTCTTTCACGAGTAGAAACGCGGAACTGGAAGAACGTGGTGCTGGTTTTGGGCAGGAGACTCCCACAAGACAAGAGTCAGACCGGTGAGTGTGCTTGTGCATCGTTTGTGCCGCACTTTGTGAAAACAGTCGTCTCGGCGTTGGTCTGAAGTGTGACTTTGTCTCTGCTCGCAGACGAGGAGTCGGTGCTGATGGTGTGGAACGGCGCGCTGCCGATGGAGGTCAGAGACCTGAACAGACACTGCGAGAAAAGACAGCAGATCGCAGCCAAAATGAGAGAGCAGCTCCATCATGACTGAGCCCATCTGTCTGTGTGTATGTACATTTCATACTTTGTAATCCATGTCTGTTCAGGTTTTATTTAAATATAAAATAATGCTGCATTGTTAAAAGCAGCAGTTTTAATATAGTGTTATTTTTCTTCGAGCGAGTTCTACAGGAACTATTTTCTGCCAAAGATAGAAGAGTTTTGGTTCTTTCACTTGCACCGTTTTGGTTCAAATGGGCTCATGTTGACCAGGTTTAGTCCATATGAACAGTTTGTAGCACTCTGTAGATCAATACTATTGTTTATCTAAGTGGAAATGTCATGTGATCATGTTCACATCTCTGTTCATTTTTGAACCAGCTATAAAAAAAGAAGTTATTTAAACAGTTTGTTGACACATATAAAGAGTTTGTACTGTTTGTTGTTGAGTGGTCTGACTTCATTTTGAGCATTTTACGTTTACACATCAATATCCAGAAGAATCTGTATTATCATGATAGTAATTTCACCCGTATTGACCAGCCGTAGCTAGATGTAGTGAGAAGTGGTGGCAGCAGTAATAACAATACCATTATCTTCATTAATTATATTAATTCTTTTACAGAATATTTGTTGAAAAGGGATCAATTCAAACACTTAAGGGGGATGTTTTACCTGATTTGGTGACAGCCGTACGTCCCCGTGCACTGACCCCTGGAAGACCAAGACCTGACGAGGGGGGCACGCTGCAGTGAAAGTATCCGATTCAAGAAATCAAGAGTTTTTGTGATTTCATTTTATGCACACTGAGGAAATGATGTCGTGTTTCAAGACAAGCGTCATGAGACTTTCTTCTTTTTTCTAAAAGGGACACAGATGGTCTGAGATGATCAGAGCAGTGCAGGTGTTCAGGAAGACCTCCTGATGTTTGTTTACCTGAAGTATGATTTAAAAAAACAGAAACTGGAAACAAAGCCAAAGGAAACAAAGCCTCCAAAAGTGTATATTGGGTTATTTATTCTCATGTGTGTGTGTGTGTGTGTGTGTACCTGTGAGCTCATTCACTCCACATCAGGAAACACAACACGGGACTCAAATGCTGCTTTACGCATTTTTTTATGTCTTGTTGCCTAAAGTCCAACAAAGTCAATAAATACTATTTTCTGTACTGTGATGGTTTATATTGTTGGAATTAGAAGTTTTTTTTTTAATAGATAAAAGTCCTTAAGTTAAATGTTTTGTTATTGGATTTACAGAGTACACATGTTTACATTGTGTGTTTTGTATTTGTGGTTGGATATTGTACATTTAATAATTCCAGATGTTTTTCACGTTTCTGAGGAGTAAAACGAAACCTTAATAAAAAAACGATAATCAGTTGGAAGTTATGGACCATATTGATCTTTAATCTTGACGGGGGGAAAAAAAGACATTGCATTTGAAGCCATTTCATGGAAAAATTATTTACAGAGAGGACTCAGTCCTCACAAACACTGACTGCATATTAGTATAAAACAAAGACACAAACAGTTAAGGGTTTTGAAGTACTTCTGAACCTTAAAAACATGGTGTTCTGATATCCAAACTATCAAGATAAATATATTTATAATATTTATATTATATTTACAGAATACCTTAAATATACAACGTTCATCATGTATTCTATAAACAAATATAAATTACTTAGGCACACTTTAGTCTCAAACAATCATGGGGTGGTTTTTTAAAGGCCATCCTCTCGCTGTTTGAACCAGGTTGACCTGAACTTTCACCAAGATAAATCTGTTCCGTCATCTGGAGCAGCTGCACTGCTACTACTCTCAGCACATGTTGGGGGTCAGAATGTACACAACCATATTTTACAGCAGGACCTGAAGCTGGCTTGATTTACACTGCCCACAGACGCTGGTGCCGTCCCCCCCCCCCCAACCCGCTCCTTTGCAGACTCCTCTTTGCAGATTCTTGTTGAAGTAGGCCAGTCCTCTCCTGCAGCATCTACAAGGAGGAGGGAGCAAAGGCCGGAGGGAGCAGGAGCCAGAGAGATGAGTTTGGGACGCAGCCAAACAAATGGGTGAAGGGTCGGACGAGGTTGACGTTTATTCCCACTCCTTTCTCTTTTTTTAAAAGGTAGACAGTCATATAAGGTTCAGAGACGACAAATAAGAGCAGCTACATATCTACAAAGAATATACAGTACAAGTGAAATATACATTGACGATACGGCCAGCTAAACGCACGCAGAGGGGTGTAGGGGGGGGAGGCCAGCCGGTATGGCCGGGCAGGGCTTACTATGTAGTCAGTTATAAGTCCGACTCAGGCATGTCCGGCATATCGGCCATCAAGTAGCCGATCCCATAACGGCCGTTGGGAGCGGTGTCCACGTCGGGGCCGCCGCTGCCGCTCTGCTTGCGGTAGATGCTGTTGCCGGGCATCGGCGAGGGCGCGGCGCTGGGCGACTTGCCTTGGATCAGGCTGGTGTCGTCGTCCTCTCCCAGCCGGGCGCTCTCCTTGATGATGCGGCCCTTTTTGTAGGAGACGGTGGAAAGGCCGCCGCTGTTGTCGTCGATGATGTTGAAGTAGCGCAGGGCGAAGACCAACGGCACGGGCATGATCGCCATCACCACCAGGGAGATGCAGACTACGATGCCCCATGGAGGGAAGTGCATGGTCTGCTCTTTGGCCTGGGGGGGGGGGGAGAAACACAGCAAGCTTGTAACTGGTGTCAAATGTTGAACTGTCATGTTTCTGACCATTTTGTGTTTAAATGACACCAACAACAGGGTTCTCATTAAGAAAGTGTTGAGTAGAGGTGGTAAACCTCCCCGGTTGGGACACACCTCATCACCTGATCCATTCATTCAGCAGATGACGGCCTGAACTTCAGGCACGCTCATTAAATATGCAATATTAGTAAAATGTCACCTCAAACCAAGCACTTTTAAGTTTTCTGAACCAAAACGTTCCAGACTCACATTTTAAATGTATAAATGTTAAATATTAAAACATCTTTGGTTTACATGATTACATGATGCATTTTCCAGACTTTGTACGAACTTTGCTAATGTTTTATTTTATGAGTCTAGACGTTGACAAAACAAGCAAATTGAAAACGTCACTCTGGACTCTGGGAAATAGCGTCTTAAAGGGCATTTTAATGCTAAGGAGTGCAAAGGAGTACACGCTGTCCCATTCTGCCTCGTGATCAAACAGGTGCTTGAATGTCTCCCTGGCAGACTGCCCTTCCTGTTGATTGTCAGAGGGTTAAAAGACGCCTGAACATGTGTTTATCAGTGAAAACTTTTCCTTTCTGTCTCCGTTTTTAGCTTCCGCCTCGTTTACTTTGAACCCTTGAATTTGCTTTTTACTTGTTCCAGGTTTTTAACAAGTGGAAGCACTTCCACCCCCCCCATTGATCCCCGGTCCCGGGAGAGACGAGCCGGAGACGTTAACTCACCTCTTCCTGTATCCAGGCACTGTAGCTGGGCGGCACCATGATCAGCTGGATGAAGCTGGAGCACAGGAGGACCAGCAGCAGGATGGGCGTGATGTACTTCCACATGTAGTAGTAGAAGCGGTACGGCGTGAAGCCCAGCATGTCCTTCAGGTCTTCAAAGAATCTGAGAGAGGGGGCGAAAACAGAGCAACGCAGCGGGGGGGGGGGGTGAGATCAATGTTTGTGGTGAAGAATTCACAATAGTTTCACATTTCTGCTTTAGAAAGCTGATGGCCTTTATATGCTGTTTGTATGCTACTTGTATGGCTCCTTTTAAAGTGTTTCGTTCAGACAACATCCCCATTAAGTGGTTCTAACGTTCAGAACAGCTCGTTGTAACAGGAACTACTCACAGCACATTTAAATAAGTGGAATATACATGTCTTTATACCGGGCAGAAACAAATCTATCTGTTATTTTGTGAAAACCAACTGTGTGTAAATATATACAGGTACTAATATATAGTTTTAGGTTTTAATGTTTGACAGAAATATTTTACAAATACACCATGTGGCCTCCTGTGGCCACCAAGTGTTATCCCTATATACTCGATATACTTTGGATAAATTATTATAAAATATATGCCCATTTATCGGAGTGACAGTTAAAAAAGGCTGTGATAAGTTACTTTAAATTGTCTTTTCTGTATTGTTTTTACATAACTTATGCATTTGAGCCATCAAATTTAGGGCATGGAGGCCCGTGGGACCAGTGCTTGGAAATATTAGCGTCTATCCTTGTGATGAATTCCTAAAAAGTTTAGACAGTATGCATATGACGGCGTGGTCTACTCACTTATCGATCCCGTAGAACCAGGCGATTGCCACGTTCTCCAGCACGACCACTATGAGCAGAGGCAAAGTAGCCGAGTAGTCGTCGAACATGGTCACAAAGTAGTTCCCTGAGCGCTGAACGAACAGGAGGCCAATGGAGAAGGCCAACACGCAGCATCCCACTGCAGGAGAGGAGCAGCTTGTAAGTTATAATACATGTCAGTCTACAAGCTCACATTCAGAAGTTAGATAAGGAGGCACTGTTATTGTCCCGGCTGTGCTTTACATCTTTGACATAGTGCTATGAATGTTTGCCATTATTCCCCCGCTAACAGCTCCAATAAGCGGAGGAGTCGAGATAAACGGAGCTAAAATGCAGTATGTTTAAGTAGCGCGGGACCCGTTTAAAAGCCACTTGAGTCAAACGCCCGGCGGGATGGCCCACATCTGTTCACAGCTGCCACGAGTGTCATTAATCAAAACTGTTGTGTTGCTGCTTCTCGTGGAGCTTTTCTGTAATCACTCCTAAAATATTTATTTCAATCCACTCCTGGGAAAAGCTACATTTTGGGGACTTTTGTCTGCCTTTGATTCCTTTTTTTTGTCTCTGCATGCAGCATGAAGGTATGTTGAATGGAAAGTTCAACTGTCTTGGCTTTAGTTTATCGATGTCTATGGAATCAAGTAGCATCTGCTCACACAAATACATGCTCAGTCCACATTGCTGAGCTTTAATGGCATAACATTACAATATAGTATTGATTTCTCTTTAATACAATATTATGTTGTGACTCTTTCATATGGTGTGGAAATGAATTGGACATTTCTTTGTTAATTTGAAAATGTGTCATTATTAGGAGTTTACCATTCTATTGGAGCTGCACCAGATGCCATAGACAACCAGGGATCAAGCTAAACTAAGCTAACCTCAACATGTAACACAAAAGAAGTCACCACAGGGACTTTTTGCAAATGTTACATCCGCCCACTTTATTTTCCTCCCATTACTGCCTCCATGTATGAACCACAGCACTTGTTGGGACCTGCACGACCGACATGTAGGATCACAATCCCTTTACAGAACTACAAAATACCTGCTAATTGCTGGTTAGGACACACAAAAAGCTGTTTGACTTAATCTAAGTAGAATAAATAGAATTATAACCTGTAAGGAATTCCTTGCGGACTTTGAAAGTGTCTATCAGCGGAGTGAGGATGCCCTCAATGGTGCCGAACATGCTGCCCAGGCCGAGGTTAACCAGCATGAGGAAGAACATGACGGACCAGAAGGGCGAGGCCGGGAAGTGGGTCATGGCCTCTGTGAAGGCAATGAAGGCCAAGCCTGTGCCCTGGACTGCCTGTCGGGGAGAGAAGAAGAAGAATTTCAATAAAAGGAGCCTTTTCTAACTCCACTGGTCTTTATAACAATAAAACTCTCACTGTGGCAGAAGTATGTTGATGTACTGATGGAGTCAAAGCAAGCAGTAAGCTAAGCAAACCAGCTGCTAGCGGTGGCTTCATATTTACGGTACAGATATTAAAGTGCATCAATCTAACTCTCGGCAAGACAGCAAAATAATATAATAATTTATTTGTGGATTAGTCCATTAAATTGTTTGGAATTTACAGGATAAGGCTATGATAAAATGTAAAATACTCAAAAAAGATAGATAGATAGACTTTATTGATCCCCGTGGGGAAATTGCAGTGTTGAAGTAGCAAAAGAAACAATTACAAGAATCTGACATAACAAGTAACAACTCCAATATATATATATATATATATATATATATAGTATATATATACTAGTGTGATTTTGTTCTATATGTTATTTGGATTATTATGCCATCATTTCCATATTAACAGCCCCCAACCTCTTTTTCCCCCCAAGGTGCTAACGCTTTACATTTTCATGCAAGTAAAGGTGGCTCAGGGAACTAAACCGTTGAAATGAGACTTTTTTTGTTTTTGCAGGTACCTTATTGAGCTCGTCTTCAATGCTGCAGGACTCCAGTCCCAGGCCCTTGTAGTCGTTGTCCTTCACATCTCTGATGATCTCGATCATCTTGTGGTAGTCCTCAGCACTGACCTGACGGACCTGAGTAAGGTTGATGTGGTGGGGGATCAGGCTTTCTTCAATGCCATTCCCCAACAACGACACAATCTTCATGGTGTTCCTAAAAAAAAAAAGTTATAGATAGTTAAATGATCACTAGCCGTAAGTTGTAGTCAGGAAATGAATTGCTCGCTAAGCCCCGCCTCTCTGTTGCTGCCATGTCCAGCTTTCCATTAAGGGCCACAAAAACTGCGTCCATGAGTTCAGCCAGACGACACAAGCACATCTCATTTCAAGCAGACAGCCACTGACTTTGCTGGCAGAAGAGACACCTGTTGCTAGATTTGACCAGCTAGCTAATTAAGCTAACGTCATCTCGAAACACTGTATCCGGATTACTTTAATGTTTACAGCTGGCCCATTTTAATAAAGAAAATCTGGTAAAAGTATTTTTTCTTCTGCTTCACCCTGGAAATGATATGTAACTGTGTTGTTTAACGATGTTAGAGTAGATAAACACACCATTTAATACACCCCCCACAATGTTGTTCTTGTGTTTTGGCGTTTGGAAAGGATAAAACAAAACGAAAAAGATCTTTAAATGGCTTATGGTTGTTACACGGCGGTGGGGTGTAGCAGCTGAATTTCATACTTTAAAATCCTTTGGCGACAACACATTCAGACACTGAAGCTGTCTAAAAGCCCATTCTACAGTTTCCTTCTCTGCTTGTTCAACGTATAAAGAATGAAAATACTAAAAGATCCTCAATCACCATTGAACTGTGACCTACACTCACACCGTAACTTCTCGCTTCAGCTCTGCGACGGTCTACAGGAAGCGCAGTGGTGATCTATAAATATCTAAATGTAAAAGGAAGCTTGCACTCACAGTTCAACACATTTGCTGTTCATGATGTTGGCTTTGAAGCCCAGCACTGCAAACACCACCAGGGTGGCCAGCACGGAGGTGAAGAAATTGATAAAAGACACCAAGACGGCGTCGAAGTGGCAGTTGTTGTCCCGCTTGTTGTAGCTGGAGAAGGCGATGACGCCGCCGAAGCCGAGGCCCAGGGCGAAGAAGACCTGCGTGGCCGCCTCTCGCCACACCTTGGCCTCCAACATGATCTCCAGCTGGAAACACCACACACATTTCATGAAAGTTAGATCACCAAGGTTTTACCACACGGACTAAATGCTGTCAACATTATACCAGATGACCAAATATGATCAAATGAACAAGGAATTCTTGAATTAAAGGTGGTTTAAAGTCACAAAGGGTGATATTTCTTTGCATCTTGTGTGCACATAATAGCTACAAACAAACCTTTTGAGCTTAATATTTATTTATTGCTTAGTAAAGCTAATTAATAAAATGTCTAAGCAGTGAAATGCACTTCAATGCAGAGGTTGTGTAAAGGTTACAAAGTGAAAGTGAAAATGTATGTATGTATATTTAAACATTTAGTTGATCAATCTCCGAAAGTGACAACAATTTTAAGAATGTAGTTATTTTCAATTTGTTAAAATTAAGTTTTTTATCAAGCTGAACATTTGCTGCTCCTCAGGTGTGAGGATTTGCTGCCCTATGAAGGTCACATGATGACACGTAGTCCACTTCTAATCGCTGACTGACTGAGAGACGTGGTTGAAAAGTGTTGAAAAAGCAAGTAAGTGGCCCTTGATTTGAGAAGATTTTGCTATACATAGGTGAGTTGTTTTGTAAATTGAATATTTTTAGGTTTTAGACATTTGGTCGGACACTGTGATGCTGATTTCTTCCTACACATTAAACTGGGCATAGAGGCATGTAGATGATGACATCATTGGCTGCTTGTTATGCTGTCACTGATGCTTTATTTGAGCTGGTGTTGGGGGTCCCAACATATATTATGTTTTACACTCTGTGTGCTCTGTGCTTGAGATTTTGCTCCATCCTCATTAGTATACGTCTACTAAGTTGCTTTAAAGAGGCATATCCATTAACAATCCGCTATCTCCTTTTAAATAAACATATTAACATGGATATCGGTTTGTATTTTGCACTCTCTCCCATGTCCCGTCTTGCCAAGTGACGGTTGGCATCTTGACAGTTTCCACGTGGTAGTTTTCTGTTACAAGGCTCTCAAACGCAGACAAAGCAGAACACACACGCGGCAGGACTTTGATGCCTGCAGGTACATGGAAGATGGTGGCAGGGCGAGCCGTTTGAAGTCGTAAGATGTCAGCCAGCGAGAGCGAGCAGACACACGAGACAGACAGACAGACGCTGCTGTGAATGAGCGTCTTCGGTTGGTTACATAAAGCCTCAGTAACTCCTGTTTCCATAGTGACATGATTCCACAGCCTGACGTGCCATTGGCCTGTTGCTGCAGAGGAGCCGGCCAATTACAGTGCAGATTTAATGTTTGAGTACAGGCCAGAGTTTTTTCCCCCCAAAACAGTGAGTGGATTTAATTTAACAGTGGCTGGCTGAGCTTTGATATACACACCTAATGTTCAGTAGGGAACTTTTTAATTAATTACAGGAAATAAAAACAGTATTTCTACATTTCTCACCGAGCTCAGTCAAGTAGAGCTGAGACGATTAACAGCTTAGTCAATTGACAGAAAATAAATTGGCAAGTATTTTGATAATCCACTTTTCATTTGAATCATTTCTCAAGCAAAAATGACGCTTTTCTTTTTCATATTTGATGGTAAAATAAGTATCTTACGGACAAAACAAGATATCTACATACTGTACCTTGGGTGTGAACATGTGTCGAATCCCGTCAATGGAGCCCTTCAGGAGCAGAGCCCGAACCAGGAAGCAAATCAACACCACGTACGGGAACAGGGAGCTGAAGTACATCACCTGCAAGCAAACGGCATCCTGCTAAACAGCAACAAACTACTGCAGTCAAAGTGGGCTTTAACAAAGTCACTGTGTTCCTGAGGGCCTCACATGGTGTCTTGGAAGACGTGGAACTATTAGGAGCAAATGATGCACAATTAACAGTAATTAGAGGTGAAACTTAACAATAAGCACCAAATCCCCAGATGCTAAAGCTCAGCTGCATTTCCATTCAGTTTTTGTTGATGCCAATGTCTCGCACAGACTTTTTAATGTACATTATGTTTCTTTTAGTGGCGCTTATTGTGAGTTTCTAGCATTCAGTAATCTGAGTCTGTCTTCAGAAAAATAAATGTAGTGTTATCTTACTGCCTGACTGTCTGTGCAGTGTTAATCATGATCACTTAATGCCATTTCATAACAGGTGATAATGAGTTTTTACATTTTTCAGTCAGGGATCTCGGTTTGCAGCCGAGTGTGGGACCTTTTTAAACTTGTCTTTTGTGTAACTTCGATAATGACAACACATTTTTCAAACTTGACGTATTAATGCACCGTGAAAGTTGTGAAACCACCATCAGCAGGGTCCCAGGCCAGAGCGGGTAGATGCTGAGCCTGTGCAAGAGCCTTTGTGCAATTATCGCACTAATGAGACAGGGGGCCTCTCGCCTTTTTTCCGTCCTTCTCTGTGAAGACTAGGTGATACTTAAAGACTGAGAGGCCTGACTCAGACACGGCGGTTTACAGCGGGGTGTGGGTGTATGCACTGGGTGATGGTTTGGGGGTGAGTCATAAGCACAGCTAGTGATTCAGAGACACTGAGCTTACATGGTGGTCCATATGCAGCTCTGAAGTAGACGGTGTAATGTGTGTAATATCAAGGGATCTTTCACCCCAAAGCAGGACTCATTCATGTATTTCAAAGTTCAGTCAAGGAAGTTTTTCTTGACGATTTTCTCGCAGTACAAGTTCTAATCTGTGATTCTCTGTAATACTCAGAGATGTATGTCCCCGGGCTTTGTTTTCTGGTAATGTACAGCTGGTAAAACCTAAACAGGACGTCCTTCTGTTGTGTAATGACCTCTGTGATGTTGTTCTTCTTTTCCTTATAATAAAAAGAGTTTTAAAGTTACAGATACAAAGTTGGTTTTACGTTAATTCTGGAAATAGTACATCACAGCTTTGAAATACTTTTCAAGGAACTGAACAGGAACTGAACATCACATATATATATATATATATATATATATATATTTTCCTTAGCTGCAGCTCTCGTCAGCCCTTTCCAGGTTAAACCTCCCAGCGTCGCGCTCTTGTTTAAGAACACATCGTGGCCTTGGTCAGCATAAAGCCAAACAGCCTGCTATTTTGTGCGATAAGCAGATATTTGCTTATGTTCAATCAAAAAAGGGGACTTTTATTATGAAAGATTATGTGTGGTGGCAGATAGCATGTGCTTCTTGCAAAGGTCATGTTCTGAAAAAAAATGAAAGTTTGTTTTTCCGCAATATGTCAGAAATTATTATTCTTTTATTTAGATATTGTATTATTTGGAATATAATTGGTAACTTTGAATGGCAACTTCCATGACAAGCCCCTTCTCTCCCTCATAATAAGCCAATCATTTCCTCCCCCCGCCCCATTTTTTGTGCCACACTCTTGACAATCAAGCCAAGCCAAAGGAGTGCGTATAACCATGGTAACCAAAACGGTCTGATCCCTTTCACGCCCACCCACACACACACACACACACAGAGAGAAATGCAGATCGCGGCAGGGATATTCCTTGAAAAAGGCTTTTGTGAACATGGGTGGAGAGGGCATTAATATTCTTTTGTACCACACAACTCGGATTGAACTTCAAAGACCCTTCGAGCTGGCCCCTTCCAGGGAAACTTCATGCCCATTTCGACTCTGGCCAACTCAAAGGCATCCAGACGCACCGTGTAGTTGGAGGACGACCATCTGGCTCAAACTGTACAACTAAGCAGAAGCATGGGTGGTTCTGTTTGGTTGTTCTATCTTTTTCATAACATCCCAATATCTATATCTTAGTTTTAGAAATCCATTTCACTTTCATGATGGCGGCGGCGGACTAATACAACCCCTCTGACGGAGCGGGAGTCGTGATCGTGGTTATCAGGGACACTTCTTGCCAGGCAGCAGGCTGTGACAGGCAGGGAAGATGAGACTGTCTAGGACTGCAAAACCACCCTGTGCACAGATCAAGAATAAAGCACCAGTGTTGTTGAAGGCATCCATCTTGTTTTGTCTACGGCTGTTGTGGTGAATGCGGCGCAAAAGACGGGGGCTCAGTGGAGCCAAGCAACCAGCGGACAGCTGTTGGGATAAGACCTGAGCTAAGGACGATGTCTGGATCAAAGGTGGGAAAACTCATCTTAAATCCTCTTAAAGCATCATTCAGGGGGCAAGAAAACATAATCGTCATTATTTCTAACATTACGTTAGCAAAGACACAGAACACCATCAGCTGCTAGAGGTTCCACCTTCTGCACCAGCCGGTCGCTAACTTTGTGTTTGGTGCTTTTTGGTGCTGGGCGGGATGCATATGGTGTGTTTGTCAGAACTTCTGTGTTGGACCGTTTCCTACAGCAGTTGATGAATGCAGCCGAGACTGAACCACACAGGAAATGTGCTGTAAAAACCAAAATATTGAGCTAAAAGAAGCTAAAACGTCCTGTTGAGCTGCAGAGTTGGGTGTGAATTCTCCATGATTTTGGCACCGTTACAAAGACTCACTTCACTGAGTTCATTTATATTCTAAAGACTCTGCTGCACTGCAGTTATCACTGAAATATACTGTATTCACTTGGACACTGTTGTAACCCAGCTCAGGCCTGACGTAAGAAGTGGGGATAAAACCAAAATCAAATGACCCATCAAAGCTTATTCTGGGAAGATTTTAAAGTGCGACCATTTTCCCAATTATGGAAAGCTTGACTGTGACCTCGGAGGTGCACCGGCTAATGCTTGTCATGTGACATGAGAAAGTGCGCAACGACACAGATCACCTGTAAAAAGAGAGGAGGAGCCGGGTGGGTTGGGAAGCAAACGCCAACCTTTGGTCAGTGGGCTAATCCTTCCGGATGCTAGTCACGCTACTGTCAGCTTTGCTAAACTAAGCAAAGTACGCAGAGCCAGAAATCCCACACAAGATCACATGAGCTCTCAGGGTCAAATCTGAGACGGTATCATTAGAACAATTTGTCAAGTCACATTACAGCAGTCACTCAGCAGTTTCTTTAGACCAGGCATCACTGCAGTCTGTGCTGTATAAGCCTCTACCTTAAAGTGAGCTGATTATATGAGAGGATTTTCCAAACCACTCGCAGGAAATGGCCCTTTGATTCGGCCACTGTTCCCCATTTACAGGGTACACGAGTTATATTTAAGTAGTTATCTAGGCCAAGCTGCCATTGCAGGGCTGCTGGAGTAAGCCATTTCCTCTGCTCTCTTTCTCTCTCTTAAAATGTCTCCTCTTCTTCCTCATTGCTTGCTTGTTAAAACATCTTTTCTCCATCTGTTTTAGTTAGTAACCTAACAGTTACCTAACGTAGTGAAGTGTGAACAAGACCAGCGGAAACTCCAATGCTAACAGAGAACCAGACCCCCCTTACCTTCCCAGAAGACTGGATTCCCTTGATCATGGCGAGGCAGACCATGGACCAGGCGATCAGCAGGCACACGGTCATCTTCCAGTTGAGTCCTCCGCCCTCAGAGATGCTGTCGGAGATGTCCAGGGCCTCGCGGTACCAGTAGTAGGTGGTGGCCGAGCTCTTCTCACACTCTGGCACAACATCTGGGGACAAAACGGTAGCAGTTACAGCTCAGACTTGTCGTGCAGCTGAAGTTAAGAAGCACATGTCTGATTGTGTCTTACATGTACTGGTCTTGTTCTTGACGAGTGGACACTCGTGCCACGGCAGAGGCTGCTGGAAGGACTGGGAGAAGTAGAAGAGACTCCAGCTGATGATAACATTGTAGTAGAGAGCCACGAAGAAGCACACCTACAGGCAAGAGAGGCGAGTTAACTCCAGACACACAAAGACTAACAGTGAAGAGATAGTTATTCAAAATCAGGCTTCATATTGTGCCAAGTATGACATTGATCTACAGATTTTCAATACCTTGATTTTTCTGTTTCTTCACCTAATTTTGTGTGTCACTAAAAAAGAACTGTTTCTTCCCTTTTTGCACTTTGTGTTTCTCCAAGTGGCAGTTTTCTATACAAACAAAGAGCAGGAGCTGCTGCTGGAAGCATAAACTACATCATTCTGTAGTCAGTGTGTCTAAGAAAGATTAATGAGACACCAGAGACGCCACGAGGTCATTTCAGGTCACAAATAGGTTTATTATTAAGTGTATGTTCAGTTTTACTTCCATCATAGTCTCAAATGTTTATGTAATGTTCACACTTTACTTTCACTTTAGGCCCCATGTGTCAGACTCACCACACAGCTGGCGAAGCCGATGCCCCCCAGCCGAGGGCTGATGTAGTTCCACACCCCGATGCTGCCCCTGCGGATCCGCTGCCCCACGGCGAGCTCCAGGAAGAACAACGGGATGCCAATCAGTATGAGCAGGATGAGATAGGGCACCAGGTACGCGCCTGCCAGTCCAAAACACACACAAGCGAGGGAAATTGTGTCATCAGAAGGTGACTCAACTCCTCAGCTCACAACCACATGGTCACCACACACACACCAGATTCTTTGTAACTGTTACAATTCACACGCACAAACACTAAACTTTAACTATACTTCCACACACGTTTGCCTGAAAGCACATAAAGACAGACAAAGAAGCCTCTTAGCCTCTCTAACAGTATCTGGCTCATCATCTCACTAACATACACACACACACACACACACACACACACACACACACACATCTCTGAGTCTCCAGCTAATACATCCCCCATGGTGTGTGGTGCAATCAAATAATTCTGGAAACCAGGAAAGATACTGAAGTCTAAAATTACCTTAATTACAGTGGGATCACCATGAGGCGCACCACAAAGACGGCATTCCTCTCTAGAATTAAGGTTTCAGGGCGAATGACTAACATCAGGACACGCTGCAATAAAACACAGGGGGGCCCTTCTCTTGTGACAGTCAGGGTACTCGTGAGTGGTAAGACTGCCGGGCACATGATGGTTGGACAAGGACCTAAAAGTCTTTGTTTGGAAGAAATGGCCAGTGGTTAGATGTGTTCAGTGGCAGCAGATTCTAAAATAATGTGCTTTTTTTTTGTAGTTAGATGTGGAGCATTTCAAGGAATGCACGGTGCGGTGGGGGAGGTGTGGTTTCCTTTCCTTAGGTGAAATGAAACTTCCTGTGGGTGCTGAAGCACGGAGATCTGTTGGAAACCATTGCATCAGAACTGCATGGCCGCTGAAATGATACTTCTGCTTCAACAACAGTGATGACGTAGATGATCTGAAAATCCCCTTTGGTCTTTCGCCTCTCACAGGCTCAATCACAACATGAAACGCTAACACAGGTGGGTCGATGTGCTTCAGTGTTCGCTATGAGTCCGCGTGAACACCTCCGTCACGAGTGTATTGTTTTCAACATTAGTTTCATCCCTGTTTCAACAGCGTTTATTGTTTCATCTGGCAGGACGTTCGCTCTTATCCTTTCCGGAGTCCTGCTGTCCCTCCCAGGTTTGGCTTAGATGGGAGTGGTCCCAGACAGGAAGCAAATGTGTGTGTGTGTGTGTGTGTGTCTGTCTGTTGTTTTAAGCGTGTGTGTGTTTGTGTATGTACAGTATATGAAGTGGTTTCTAATATTAAAGCGTCTAATTCTGGTTGGGTGAGTACACAGTTCAGTCTGGGAAGAGGCTTCGACATCAAAAACCCCTCTGGTTTCCATTGTCTTCACAAACCCTCGACAGTCTCGCTTGTACATTCAAACACTTTGATGGCACTTTGAGAAAGCAAACAGCCTGATAAGAGTGCATTTCATCTTTTCCTAAAATAGTTTCCCAGTTCTCTTCACTTACAGAACATGGAGGGGAAATAGCTGGTTCAACCAGTCTAGTCATTTTCCAAACGCCTGATACGTCCGTGTTTCTGTGACGAGGGTGTGGAGCATCTGGATATGAGCAACATGGAGTGATTATCATATCAACACAACCTTCAATCGTAAATGAGTCAATTTATCAATGAATGGAGGAGAAATGAACCGAGGAACAACACAGGACACTTCTTCAGCTTGCGACTTTAGGGTTTGTACAAAATGTGAACTAACCCCGGGGCCACAAAGAGCGGCACTTTTCAAAGATTTGATGTTTTCCTTTGTTGTATTAAAGTAATCTGAATATCAACGGGTTTTGTATGGTTGGTGGAATAACACATGCAATTTGATTATGATGTTGCTTTGGGCTATTTTTACTTCTTTGATGTTTTGACAATAACTGACTGATGAATCGATGATGAAAATAATCAATGGATTCACTGCAGCACTTCCCATAAAAGGCCTATCTGTTCTCGCCACACAGCCGTATGAGGAAGTGTAGTAAGGTCTTGAAATGCCACATGATGCACACAGTTTCCTGGTGTTGGTGGATAAAAGATGTAGGTTAAAGCACACGCACACACACACACACACACACACACACACACACACACTTGCCCCATTTTAACACAGCAGGGTGAGCAGAGCTGTTTAAAACAGACCTGGAACATGACAGGATCTAGAGAGGTCGTGATTTGAACTGAACACACACACACACACACACACACACACACACACACGATTCACTGTATGGATGCACACACAAAGAGAGGCTCTGGTACCAAACCCTGTCTTCATCCTTCACATCTCACAAACAACATAAACCCCCACCAGCACCTTTAACTTGAAACTGAATTGCCAGGAATGAACTGAATGAATCTCAACTTTTCCTTTCAGTGGACCAATTTCTTGGACTTTCCCCCCCGAAGATGTCTTACTGTGTTCTGTCTGCTACATTCGTATTTAAGAACTAGGTTACAATCCTGCCTGTTGTTGAGTTTTTATCATTTCTACTGATTAACAACATTTTTTGTCAATTTTCCCAAGGCAGAATTTGACTTCATGAACTTGTCAACCCACTGAAATGGTCAATGAAGTGTCAATAAATGATAACCACATACTATGCACATTCCTAAATCTGTGAGTATACTATAATAATAATATAATATGCAGCGGATGTTCTTTACCGGGGTTCCTACCGGGGTGCGGGGTGGAGTTTTTGTGGACTTTCCTTGTCTTGTAGAGAGTTGGACTATGATACACAATGTAAATGATAATAGGCTACTCACATTAACTTGACTTGGATTGAGAGATTATATCCTGTCTGGACAACCTGTCTCAGTTTCATTTAATCAGCTTCAGTCAGTGGCTTTAAATAAGCTGCAGGTGGGAAGTGCAACACCTTCTCACCTTCCCAGGACACACACACACACACACACACACACACGCATGCGTTAGAGTATACGTCCTCATCGCAGGACTATGTGGGGAGAGGGTCAACTAGCACATATGCTCAGTTCAGAGAGTTGTGGGAAATGTGGTTTTAAAGCTTATTAGAGCTGCTCACAGACGTATTTCCTGCATGTTGATGAGGTGCCATGAGGTTATACATTTAATGTAGCACTTTGTTTGTGCACACAGACAGAGACACAGGTGGTCGTATGACTCTCATGTCAGACCTGAAGGTCACCGAGCGTTCTGGTTTTAACAGACGAGAACAAAATAGGAAGGTCTCTCCGTCTTTCTTCCACACACAGGCAGCACTGAACGCACATTATACAACACCTGCATCTGCTTCGAGAAATGCATTTGAGACTAATCCTGAGGAGTCTTTAGAGTCTGAGAGTTGTAGCCTGATGATAAATGTAGACGTTTTGGAGGATTTCTCTTGCAATAGTATTTCTTAACATTCTCAACACTTTTTAGACATATGATACAGGACTCTGCGCCTGCATCCAGTGTATATATATATATACACTGGATATATATATATATATATATATGTATATGTATATATATATACATATATATACATATACACAGTGTGATCATAAAAGCTACGTGATCATTTTGTGACATAGGGACTCACATACAAGCTGTTTTCAGAACTGAAAAAGGTAAAAAGAGTTCAGCTGTAGAGAAATTCAAATCCATTGAGTTGTTAATATACATATGAAAGAAAAGAAAAACAGTGATGCCATCCAGCTCTACTCTTCCACAAGGCCAAACAAGTGAATCACATCAGTATTTTGGGTCCTGATTTGTCCTCGGTGATACCATCTACAACCCACACACTTGGATCTGTGTTCTCTCAGAAAGTAGAAGTAGAGTCTTTTTTTTTGCACTTCATTCTGTGTTTCATCAGAATATGTGAAATTCTTTCTGTGTTACTGCATGTTCTGTCTAATGTTGTTGATTTACTAAGTGAAGTCTACGCATTGTAATCCATTGATATTGTAAGTTAACTGATGAGAAACCAGAGTGGCCTGCTGGTCTGACACGTTTTGGACCTTAAACTGTTCGGCCTAAATATTAATCACGGTTTAAAGACAATCTTCCAGGTGTAACTTTGACCTACTCTTCTTGTACAGACACCGTGCACGCTCCTGTGCAATAAGGCGTTATTACTTACAAGTCAGGTGCGCTCACATTCGTTTTAGCCTCCAAATAACATCTGCCCAATCTGTTGTCTTATTTACAACCTGTCTCATCATCCCGAGGCTTGTGTTTCCTGCCCTGCTGGACTTTGTTGTAGAGATGACGAGTGGCCTAATATGTTATCGTAAATGATAGAAATGACAAGCCAGAGCTTTGAAGATAAGAAGGTGATACCTAGAATTGTCCTTCAACACGTGTTTGCCCACTCCTACTGTGTATGTGAAGCTGAAGTGCCCACAGTAAACCTTCAGGCTGCTGGCGGTGACTCACCCCCTCCGTTCTTCTGACACAGGTATGGGAACCTCCAGACGTTGCCCAGGCCTACAGAGAAGCCAACCTGGGCCAGGATGTACTGGAGCTTGCTGTTCCAGGCCGGGCGTTCCTCCTCCTCGCCGTCTGAGCCCCCTTCTTCCACGTCGCACTCTTTCCCTTCCCCTTCATGGTTGTTGACGATCAGCGAGCTCTTCTTGAAGGAATCGTCGCAGGCGTCCTCGTTGGAAAGCAGGTCTTTGACAGACTCTGTGACATCGTCGTCAAGCTCTCTCTTGACGGCCTTGCTGTTTTTGGGCATTTGATAAAGCAAACAAGGGCGAAGGGTGGAACGTCGTTTTGGTTGGCGGGCTGGAAGTGCAGGGCCGGCGTGCGTGAGAAGTCACTTTTTCAACTTTGACCGTGCAAAGCTGCGAGTTTGAAGTTGTTTGGGTTCAAGGGCCCGTGGGGGTTCGAGACAGCTGGTGGAGGTTGAGTGATCAGGAGGTGGTTTATTACTTCATTATCACCAAATGTCTGCGGGGCACAAGAGGAAATATTGCAGTGAGTAAACAGCGAGTGGAAGTGAAGAGTCTGTCAGTGATTTGTCATTGAGAAAACACATTCGATGAGCTGCTAAGAGTCCAGTCATCGGTTTAGTTTGAGTTTGAGTCTCTTACTTTTCCCCTCATCTGACTGGTTTCACCCTGAGCAAACTTTGCATATCCACAACCTGCTTACCTTCACACATGGAGACAAGAACTGACTTTTTACAAACCTTTTTCTAAAGAAATGGTAACCTTTTTACACAAGACACAGGAAAAAGAAAAGTGTCAGGAACTTTACTGAACAACCCCAAAAAGTGTCTCACTCTTTAATCACGCTTTTGTTTTATAGAAAATAATTCATATGTTTAAATTCCCTACTTATTCCTCGCCATCTTCTCTGACTGGGAGGGGGAAAAGGAGACTTTTGCTTTACCCCGAGGATGCAGAGTTATTTCTCACGTGGAAATCACATGGCTGGAACGAGTGGGGATCGTTTTATTGTAAGTCACTGTTCTGAAAAAAGACCTGGGAACATTAGCCTGGTGGTGCACGCTGACTGGGGCAGTGACGGGTCGAGGTATGGAGCCTCTCGTTTCCAGCCTCCTGAATAATTGAAGGGAGGTGGCCATTTGCATACGAACCCAAACACTCCGTCTCCCCGCTGCTCTCTAGGATGGGGAAAGCCCTCAAACATGAGCAGACATCAGTTTAATAAAGATATGAGCTGATGTGCGCAGGGCCCCTAAATTAAAGGGTGGAGGGACTTGTTTCTGTCTCCTTTTGTCCCCTAAACGGCGCAATCAGCATTTATTCACGTTTAATACCATTTACAATGATTTATTTGAATTTTACAATAAATACTGTTCAAGGGTGTGGACTCTCTCTCCACCACAAGGCGGGTGAAGGTGCGCAACGTCCCCGTTTTAAATACCAACATCCTTGGGCGTCTTGGTTTTGCATTTGACCTTTTTATTTTTAACATGAAATCTTTTTTTTTTTTATAAAAACGAATCATGTGCGCCAAATAGGCTATCCCGGAAACAATACAACATGCGTCCCGCCTTTCACCAACCACAGGATTAAGCGACTCATAGTCAGATTAGCCTGGTTCGCGCGAGGCACAGGCCGTCGTTTCATAATCCGGCGAACGCAACACAGCAGCCAGAAGGACCGCGGATGCTGAGCAGCCTCCACTGCGGTTATTCTGCGGGCTGCAGTGGGAGATGGCATCACATTTAGCCTATTGCATGGGAAATTAGGGCATGGCAGTGTTCGGCCTGCAGATGTCTGACCGCACAAAGACAAAAAGGGATTTCCTCATTTCTTCAGTCTGCACATGACTAAAAAAGGGCCGACGGTTTACAATGAGACGGAGAAAAGGATTAAAACAACAGTAATAATCACCGGTGCCATGTGCACGGGCACAGCGTGTTCTCTGAGGGACGTCTTCCCTCCCGCACACTGTTCATGACATCCGTGTGAAGTGTTTCATCATTCACTGGCCAGCCACATCCTGCGCACTGGTACCTCAGTCAGCATCACGCACACGCACACCATGCCATCCCTTTATGATGAATAGATCCCACAGAGGAAGCTGTGGTCAGCACTCACCCGCGTGGAAAAACAGTCGTCCTTTTCTGAAATGATGCGTCTCAAGGAATGAAATTGTGAGAGCACATGCATGGGGCAGACATTATCACTCGGTGAACCAGTCCGGCCGGAGTGCTGGTTCAGTCCCGGAGCCTCCGCGTCTTTAGCGCTCAGACAGGAGCACGAGGCGCGCAGGCTGGGGGCGCGCTCCACCTTCAACCCGCGCATGACACATTATGTTTCCACTGTTTATCCGTGCTTTATCTCCCCGTGCACACGTTATGCAGCTCTATTATACACTGCATATTACACGTGGGGCAATTATTAAGATTTAAGGTGAAATTAGCGCCTTTGTTTTCTGTGACCCCCCTGTTGTTCCACTTGGTACGGTCCACTACTACACGGAGAGGGTCGGGCTCATGGATGAATGCAATGTGCCTCTGTTTATAAACGCTCATTTCCCCACTGGTTATTAATTGTTCTGTCTGATTTGGACATTATACGGATTTATTTTAATCCTGTTTTTTCAGGAGGGGATTCAGACTGTGTTTAGGATTTTAACACGTACAAAGTGAGCTTTTTGGTCAACGTCAGCATTTTGCGCGTCACTCACCAGCGCAACCCTTGAAGGCTATTGCAAAAAAATTAAATAAATAAAAATCTACATAGAAGAGACAAGTACATTTTTCCCCCAGAAAAACAACATGAGAATAATTCTTTTATACACGAGCCATGCAAACATATCTGGATAATTCATAGTTCATTGTGTCAGTTAAAAAGTGGACAACACACACATTATGGATGTAGGCTACTACTAACACAGTGCTACTAATGATATAGATTAACATAGACAAAACTCTATACCGTTTACAATAAATAACGAATACATAATAATACACATGACCTGTTTTCATACATCACTACGGTGGAATTTCCTTCACCTGCTGGATTACGTGAACGTGCAGCCAACAGTGGCGTGTGAAGCGTGCAGACTGTTAAATTGTGCACGGAGCAGCTTCGGTGACAGTTTGAGTTTATGCAGTTTAAAGTGTGGCCGAGGCACAGCTACGTGTGTGTGAGAGAGGATTTTATCAGGTGAAGTGGGAAAACGTTAAGCCTCGAAACTGAAACTAGGCCGTGGGAGGAAACTGCAGGAGTGCACTCATCCACCTCATCACATCGCAGCTTCAGAGTCACACTTCTACTGTGCCACCTTAACAAAATCCTTCTGTGGAGGGAAACAAGTCTGATTTTCACTTTTGTGAACATGTAGGGCACGTGCTCTCATTCTGTGTCCATCTCATCAACATCTAAGGAGAAACTTGGTGCCGATCTGCATCATTGTTTCTTTCTGGGATGTTTAAAATGACACTGTTTGTTTACTTGTTGATATTTGCTGAAACTTTGGTTTGGAGATCCTTAAGGACACCAACGTATTGTTTCTTGCTTAGGTAACAGAAGAAGTAGTAATTAGAAGCGCACTGTTTCTCTGTAAAGTTTCATTGGCTGCCAGTAAAACAGCAAAAACTAAAAACTGGTATGAAAACAAACCTTTCAGACTTAAACGATGGGTGCACATCGTCAGGGAGGTATTTGTGGTAGGATGACCGAGGGAAGACTTTCCCAGAGAATGGGACGAATGGATCAACTTTATTGCAAACAATGAGGACATAAAGACAGTAGAATAAGAAATGTATACTCCAAATTGTCACAAAATAAAAAGTGACCAATAAAAGACATTCATTAAAACACGGGATGATACATGTCACTGTTTCATCGTCAGAATGATCTTGATTGATCCACAGTAATGTTTTTGTGTGTGGCCCCAGGGCCTGGTCTGATGAAACACCCGCAGTGTTTCAGGTGCATCAAGGACACCGTCGCAGAAATCTCATGGTTGCCATCAGGCGGTCTTTGCCAGGCTCAAACGTGTGTGTATGTGATGCTCACACAAATCCTATTACCTCCAGTCCATAGCCTTCATCACTGATCTCACACTTACAACTCTCTGTTGAGGGATGAAGAGTATCTCAGACGCTGTGTGAAACACCTGAGCTGCTGACATGAACGCGTCCTCTTCGTACAAAGTGTCCAGGATTTTGCCTGCTTGCTGCATTTTTCTTTCTCCGCAGGAGCTCAGTGAGAACACCCTTGAAGTAGCAGACTTATTGATTGCTGCTAATAACCTCCGTCTCATTAGAAGGGTAGTGCAGAAACCCTGACAGCAGTGAAAGAAAACCAATGCTTGTGTTAATTCTATCAGTGCACGCATGTTTTGTTTGGCTGATGACGCTGTAGTTCACTTATCAATTATTTAAGTTCCTGCCACCACCCATTCAAACACCAAGAGGGTTATTATGATTGCATAATCACCATCTGTTCAGAGAGTAGCACTGGGGGTGGGGAGAAAAGATGTCAAAATGTGGTTGTTTTGGTCTTTAGCCCCTTTCCAAGAGTGTTTGAGCACATCACCTCCTGTGGTCAGCACCCAGGTTGGAATATGTGTCAACATAGTGTGTGTGTGTGTGTGTGTGTGTGCAGTGGTGAAAGGTGTGTTTAGACAACCTGAGGATGTTGGTCTACAGCGTAACATCACAGCAGAGACTATCAGCACCTGCCTAAAGCCTAACTGGTACCTCTGCTGCTGGTCCAGCACCCAGCAGGCCGTTCTCTCTGACGGTGCAGGTCAAAGTCAAACAGAACAGAACACACAGAACCAGAAGCTGCAGCAGCAACAAAGCTGTCAAGCCTCGCTGAACCCACTGGGAATCGACATTATGTATTATGGGGCTTGAGTGATTCAGGGTTTTTGTGGTCAGGGATTTTGTCAAGTCATAAAGAAGCAGCAAGCTGAGGAGAGCAGCCAGCGGCTTTATAGCTCTATACATGATTATGAACATTTCTCGATGGCAGAGCGGCTTCAGTTTACAACTCAGTCTGTGGAGCCGAAGAAGAGCCTTTTCTCTGCTGAGTGATCAGTGAGGCCTGAAGGTTTAGTGCCCTGGTGTCCTATAGGGCTCGGACACTGACCATGGTTCCCATCTGTCCGGGGACCTTTGTCTCTCTCTGTCTAATAAAGAAAACTCACTTTTACCAGATGGCCTCCACTTAAAAATTTTGTCTTTTTCCAACATCACATCACTTTTATATTTTTCTTTTTATATCACTATTTTATGGTGTTTTAATTTAATTGTTTTTACATGTATTAATTGTTCCTCATTTTATTATGCATCATCATTTTAGTGTTTTTATATGTGCTTTCATATTTTTAAGCATTTTTCAAGAGTTTGTTTCAATTGTTTGACACTATCTACGTTTTACGAGATCATTTTTATTACATTTTTAATTGTTGTTCTGTAAATCCTTTGCTCTGGAAAGCACGTTGTGCTTACAATTAATAATTAAATAATTAATAATACAATTTGTATTATTATCATTAGGATTATTACAAAGACATTTACTCTTCCATTTACTTGAACTGCAGATGATTATTATTTTTTAACAAATAAACAAAATGTCTTTTGTTAAAGTTTTCTGAAGGTCAAACTCTTACAGATTTGATAAGAGACATGTTCCCGGTGAAGAGTATAATGATGTGTGTGTGTTTCTGTGTCTGTATGTGTGTGTATTTGCTGTATTAATAGGGACAGACTGAGTGTCGCATGCTGAACTTCAGCCTGACGTCCGAAGAGATCACTTTGCCTAAAGTACCAAAAGGAAAATGATGAAAACCTCCTATCCCTTAGGGTGGTTGTGATAGATTCATCCAATCATTGTGTTCATGTCGCAGTCCAGAACCTCTTTATAATCTTGCCTCTCTTGAACTTTTATTATTATATTATTGCACACAGCTGTAACCCCTATAATCCTATCACCTGTGACATGATAAAAACGCTGAGCAGGCTTAGTTGACGGCAATTCTGGATCAAAATGGCCGGAGGAAAAGATCTAAAGATGACTGACTACAAAGACATGGACATGGATCTCAACAGAGACATGGAAACACTGCTATGGTATATGTGTATATGCTATAGTGCAATGTGTGGCATACACTGAGAGAGTGCTACAGACCTGAATGCTTGCTTGTCTGTTATGCATTTTCTTAGTATGGTTTGAAAATGTGACCCCATAGAGGGAAGGGTCACTGCCAACAATATAAACGTACCTCTGATCAATAACCTTTACCTTATTTTACAATACATATCTTTCTTTCTTTGAACTTTATTGTTATTGACACACATTAACAGGCAGTTAACATTACAAAACTATATTTCCATACATACCTACCCACTAAAATTATAAATCAAAACAATAAGGTAAAGATTCCTAACTAGGGTAGTCAATAACCGAGCACATGTTCCATCATGTAAACATGTTTGACTTTTTGAGACCACTGGACTGGAATCATTGAAGGATTAGGCTTCATCGAATGAATAGTAAAAACAATGTCATGCAACCATCGACAAAATATGCAATGCACTAACACCGGCCTGCGGTAAACAGGTGCTGAGGTCATACTTTCAATACAAACAATGACGGGTCCAGGGGGGGTGTCCGTCTCCAGAAGTTTCTTCATTTCCTTCTTGACGTTTTTCCCCAAATATTTGTATTTTCGGGCAGTCCCACAATATGTGAGCAGTCCCAATATAATACATTGCTTTGATGATGGGAGAATTCCAGAATGACAATGCCCCCATCCACATGGCACGAAGGGGGACCACAGAATGGATTGGAGTGAAGACATTATGTGGATCATACAGATTTCATAACCACCGAATCTCAAACCAAATGAGTTTCTGAAGTAATCCCCATCATCAAAACATCTAATGAGGGATTAAAACATAAAATGTCCTTTGGGAGAAGGGGGTTCATCCCTGCTGTGGAAAGTCTGTGTCGAGGAGCACTGACGTGTTTCTGGCAGCTCATGGTGAACCAGCGTTTTACTGACACACTGTGTCTCGTACTTGGTATATTTATTTGAACTTTTCCCCCCATGCTGTGACACTTTCTTTATCTCGTCATGTTCTATATTACAATGTATTCTCAGTCATTTTCCAGCTGATTAAACCGTCTGCAACACAGCTGTCTCTGATGGAGCTTGTGCATCGATAAGTCAGTGGATGGGCGTGTAGTGTGGCATTAATACCCAGTTTATAGTGTCACACATCAATAAAGAGAAAGGCTGGTGATGAGACGTAGAAATTGTATTTTCTTTTTCTCACGTCCTTACGTCGTGGAACAAACTAGGCTTGCAAAATAACCACAATGGCAGGAGGAGCTTTGGCTCTTGTTTTGAACAAGGTGATTGGTTTATATGGACCTGGAACACCAGGTACCGGGTGTTCTCTGTTATGTGCTGCTGTTTTGATTTTGTGATGGTAAACACGGAGCCGGTCACACGGCTTACCTCGGCTACCTGTTGAATTCTTCATGAACTGACCTGACTTTGGTAACATGATGCCATCCGGCCGTCACGAGTTTACCCCTCCCAGACCTCTGATGGAAAGTTAAGGCATATTGGTTTTCACCGTGTCACAGAGACAATAGGAATTACACAGAGCTGACATGAATGAGTGAATTAATGATTTGATGCTGTTCCTGATTCTTCACACTCACCTCCTCAGAAAGAATTGGTAACAAGGGCACAAGTCTTGCAAACAGAATGCTCTCTTGATAAATTACAGGATCAATTGTTATTGTATGGAAATTAAGAAAAGTCATCAGTTTATTACTTTAGGATCACCCAACTAAAACTAACGCAGTCTAACACAACAGTCTGCAACACATCCTCCCTTCATGAAGGTTTTTGTTGACATTGATTCGACTGTATGGTCATTTCTGAGGCTTCAGGTTGCATCAGGTAAAACTCACAGGTGTTTCTATTATTTTGTCCAGCCCATTCATTTATATTAATGAGGCAAAATAACAGAAACACCTCTCTGTATAATGCAAGACAGTTAAACAGCAGCAGAAACTACATCCTCCACATACGACTCTACATAAGCGGATGATTAATGAGGGGTATTTTATTACTTATTTTATTTATTATAAACAGGTATTTTATTACTTTTCGTAGCAGAATTAAGTTAAGACAAGATGGTAAAACAGTGGAAGATTAACTTTTAACTTCCAGGACTGGCAACCAAAGACCCTTTGTGTTTGTGCATCACAGACGCTATCTACTCCCAAATAAAGATGTAACATCCTGCAACTGTTATCCAATCCTATGATGAACTATTTATAACATCATGGTTACACACTAAAGTCTTTAGCATACAAACCTTGAGTATGAGTGCTATTGTCTTGCAAAGCTCAGTTTTCACCCAGGGGAGACGACGTGTATTTCATGTGCTGCCTGGAAGCTGCTTTGAAAAACAGAAGGAAAAAAAAGCCTGTGGGGCTATTATAGGCGATGTGCAGCTCAAACCTGCTCTGATAAAACAAAAGAAAACAGTCAACAGTGAGGCAACAGTGACGTCAACCCCAACAGTCTTGGTTGGATGTTGTGTTTTTGTTCTAGTGAAGATGGCGAGGCCATGAGAAGTGCTGACGGCTGGAGCTTGGATGGGCAAAATACGAATGGAAACACTAAATGGTGATTAGTGCTATCTGCTCGCACCATGTTGTGTCTCGTCTGAGTCAAAGTGTCCTACTAACTGTGGGTTACTTCAGGACGGTCTTTCTCTCGCCCAAGGGGGATTTGTTTGTGGCGTTTGTTTCCAAGGTTTTGCAGAATAACTGACCACAGAGCTGTAGGTAACGTCCTGCCACCTCATGTGCTGCACAACAGTAGGAGCAGCTGCAGGTACTGGTCCTGGCACAGGTCGTGTTCTGGTGCACTCATGTTTAGTTACTGCTCTGCGACTTGTGTGTCCCTGCGGTCTTATATGATTATGTGAACTGTCATTATCTCTGCACCATTGCAAAACCTCTGCACAATGCTGGAACTGCCAATCATTCAGTCACCGTGGCCAGTAAAGTGGAGCTGTTTAAGCTTGAGTTTTTCTTCAGCTTTCTTCACTTAGAGGTGGGCCGTATGGGCAAAACTGTTATTAAGACTGTTATTTTTGATGCCAGAGCGTTAGCAAGCAGCAGTGGTTCAGATTTTGCTTTGTTTCTCCCTGTGACTGCATGACTTCCCTCTGGGTGCAACAGCTTTCTCCCTCAGTCCAAGCGTGCAGGTGAGGTTAAGAAGTTGCTCATAGACGGTTTTGTTAGGCCCCGTCCAAGATTTACCCAGCCTCGTGCCCAGTGTGTGCTGGTGTGGGCTCCAGTTCCATGCAACCATGCAAAGGATAAGCAGGTAAATGGTTATGGATGGGTGCAAAGGTTAATGATACTGTATAGAATAAAGTTTACTCATATTAACGCCAAAGGAACGATAAACAATAATACTGAATCACTGCCCAGCCCTACAGGCACTCATACACAATATGACAGGTACTGACACCCAAGTCCACCAGGACATTCACACACACACACACACACACACACACACACACACACACACACACACTGGGCTTATTTCCCGACATAATGACAGTAATGTGGCTCAGACTCACATCTGGCGTTCACTGGCTGGAGGTGGAGATGCTTTTTCAAAGAGAGGATTAACTGCAGTAAAGCCTCCTCTCCTCCCTCTCTAGGAGCTGTCCTGTGACACAAGGCCAAGAACAAGTCATGGGACCCAAGTAAATCACAGCTCTGACACCAGACCTGGGCCAAGTGCTCTCTTTATGGCTGGTTTTATCCTTCTTAGGCACCGTGTGGATGGTGTGTCTCCATGCATGAAAATCACAATTAATTAATTAGATGTCAGCATGTTACAGCGACATTACATCAGTGATTTGAATGTAAATTCCTTCCATTTCTTCAGCGCTTCAGAGATTTGTAAGCAGGTGAAGACCACTCCAACTTTAGTTATTGTCATACTTTAAACTCAAGACAGCGTTCAAGACTTCCATTCTCCCCTGTGGGTTGAGAAACCCTCCAATACAACATCGTGAAGACGTTTCCAAACCTGTATGATAAACTAATAAATTGCTGGTTATCAAGCTAAAAACACGTTCCTGAAAAAACAACCACCTATCAATGCAGATACAATGTTGATTGATTAATTGAATAAAAGTGAAAAAACAAACCACCAGCCGCACACTGCCACACTTATATTTATTTCCCTTATGAATAGCTGCATTGTTCCAAATGTAATACTTCCTCTACCTTTATAAAAAAAACATTTATAAAACGTATAATTTCATGTAATTTTCCTCTATTCTGCATATTTTGTTAAAAGTCAAATTCTGCACCAGATAACCTGAGGCAGTCCTCCTCCACAGTTTGTCTCGGTTCACTGAGAGCCATTCTATCTCTACACAGTGGATGTCTTTACATAGACTGTGGCTCAGCACAAAACACTGTCTTCATTATCTGTACATGTTCAGTATTCCATCCCTTAGTGAATCAAACAAAAGAGGTCACAATTCATTTTGCCCCTGGTTGTCACGGTTGCCATAGCCCTGTAGGGAAATGCTGTTCTCAGCATGTGACTGTTGGATATTTGCATAGAAGGCGGGCATATGTTTGGATTTAACCTTGAAAGCATTGTGTGAACCTTGTAATGCCACATACAGAATTAACAAAACAAATAAATGCGAATAAGTGTGTAAATGAAGAATAAAAGCCAGTAGCCCAGTTGCTGTAACTCACTGGACCTGGAGGAAACCACTCTCAGCCGCCAGCTTGTTAGGGAGAATTCTGGTTACAGTAATCCCACAGTCATTTGAAGCAGATTTAGGTGTGCTAAGGTCACACTGGCGGCGAATGATAACTTTGAAAGGCAATCCAAATCTGTGTCCAGTATAACCGATTCACTGCTGGAGAGATATTCCTGGTTATGAGGATACTGAGGAAGAACTGGTTGAACCTTTTGTAATTTGCATAGAGCCAACATGAGATATTGGTTACACAAGCAAGAATTCAATTTGACAGCAGACAACTGCAAGAATGCGACATAAGAGTGATTAGGCTTAAAGCGGCATTCGTGCAGGATTAGCATGCTTAAACATTTCCCTTCTCACGTGCACCTAATATGTTTAAACTACCATCAGGTCTACATACAAGTCGCCTTACTCTCAGAAGCCTATAATCTGGCTTTATCTGGGGAAGAATCATCCTTTTTCCAGCTCTGGGGTTTGAAATGTCAACATGAGTTCATGCATGGAAAATATTTTATTTCAGGATAGTATTTTCATTTTAGATTTCTGCGACTGATTAAATCCACAACGACTAAAGATGGTATATGGACGAAACAAGATGTACGCAACAGCACAAAAGCACAATTTAGTGAACCATATCATGCATTGTTAATATCTCATAATTAATGTTCATTCAAAATGGGCAGAGAGAGAAAGTGAAAGGGTCATTTTTCCCTCCAATCCCATCTTTCGTCAAAGCCCCCAGATGGAAGTGATAGGCTTGATAGGCCCAAATGGCTGCCAAGATAATGGCAACAGACGAGTAACAGAAAACCCTTGACAGTGTAAACACACGGATGCTATCCAAACCGCTGCTGCGTTTGGCCGGAGCCGCCATTGACTGGCGTAATCTGCTGTATAAATCTGCAGCTTGGCCCTGTCTGGCTGCTGTCTGGGTTCCGTGCACTTGGACAAAAGCGACGGACACCTTGCCCACTGACAAAGGGCCTGGCCCTAATCGGAGTGGACAAGGCTTGCTGATGGAGGCTTTTTGAGCAATTGAACTTGGTCAATGAATCTTAGAGGACCTAATGAAACATAAGGGACAGGCAGTTTGACTCCAACAGCGGGGGCAGCACTAAAGTGTCCTGTTTCAGCCCGTCAGCCTCCGGACTGAAGTTGTGACGTGACCCATAATGACCTTTATGAAAGCACGTCTGTGCCGGACCTGCGGAGATTCTGATGATGTTGACCTTGTAGGCCACATAAGTGTTGTAGATGTGGTGGGGCCTTTCATTGTCGTTGTGGGATCCAGTTTGGGGCTTTGAAGGAAAAAGGATCTGTCTGATCTGGCGCCATTCTGTTGTTTTGTTTTTGTCACGAGAAAGGAGTACAGGCCTAGTGTGTCTCCGGAGCAAACAGTTTGGGATGGAGGACATGCTGTTCTTCTTTGAAACTTTGAGGAAGGAGACTGGGTTCCTTTTAGAAAGCCCTGGGGAATGTGTTTGGGAAAACCTGTGTGGGCCACTGGAATCTCCTCAAAGAGAAGGAGTACAGCACGAGTGCAGAGACTTCACCACGGGAGAGAGGAACTGGTCTTTGTGATCAGAAATGCCATGGAAAAAGTGTGCATTGTTCACAGCCCAACACATTTTTTGTTCTTCTGGACCTGTGATTCACCTACAAGGTCTTAGGCTCACTGACCCCTTCTAGCTAGCTGCCCAAAATGCCCACATAAGTTCATGACAATGCATTTTTTCACTAAGCAGTGAACCAAACAGCTTTGCTGTTCTCTTGATCTTTCATTTATAAAGATCTGAATATTACTGTGCTCAATAAATGAGTCAATATAGGACGTTTACCTAAAAGTAAACAGTACTTAGGTTTTTCCATTTGGTTTTCTTGATAAACACAACAATGAACAAAAACCAATAAAGAAAACAATACAACTACCCCGACTGTAGAATATAATCTAAAATATCAACATACCAATATGCCATTTCAGTTATAATAATTTTAATTCAAATAAAGTTGTATTCTATTACAAATGTATACAAAAATATATGAAAGTAACAATAGTGACAATTAAAGGAAAGATGATATTGAAAGAAATAATGTTAATTTGCTACACGTGAGTTGCAAAAAACACACAAGTATTTACATTTACCCTTTGCCTTTTGTACGGTTTGTCCCTACCGAAGATCCATAGTTCACAGCGCCGTTTCCATGGAGACTGGAGTATCTCCTGGACGCGAAAGGATCTTTTCGACTTGTTGTGCCTGCTAGCAAGTGTTAAATTAGCTTTCTTGTGCTAAACCACATAGCATTCAGATAAACAGCAAGTATGGGTTTTTCCGATAATAATACGAACTTAAGGTAACTTTCTGGCGACAAATGGTGGTCAATGAATGTGAAGGTTTGTGAGAAAACGAGTCGCCATGACGGATACCGATCAGACATATGACACGAACATGCGGGAGCGGAATAACCGAGTCATCTCTGATGCTGATAAAACTAAAGAACAGCAGGAGAGCCTTTCAGTTGATGAGGAGGCGGTAAGTAGTCTGGGGCCAGAGCACGAGAATAAGATGGTTAACGTTATATTAACAGCTGTTAACGTTAATTGGACAGGTGATATTGACAGCAAACTAAATGTAACTAGTAGCATGCAGCTATTACTTGCTATCTATTTTATGTCAGCTTGAGTGGTGGGTTTGAGCAAATGTTTTTACATATTTCTATTGTGTGTTTTATGTATTTTCTTATATTTTATGTCCAAGATTTTGTATGTTTTGTGTTTCACCTGGTTCCAAGTAATGTTCTCTCTGTGGACAATAAAGTCAAAGGTAAAGCTAGCTGTCAGGGCACTTGCAATTCCGACTGTACAATGTTAGTATGTTTTTTCACAAATGCATCGGAAAGCCATCAAGAATATTAAATTGGAAGCCATATATTACAACACACTCAACTGTAGAGTAACCCCTGGGACACTTAAGAGGATAAGCTGCATATAAAAAGGATGGATTATGGACAACTTGGGAGCATTCTCTGCCCATTAGCTGACCTACCGCAAGTCTAATTACTGCATTTATCACACTGACCATATGCAGTAGGCTATTACTTTGTCCTGTAACCATTCAGTCATCGCTCCACTTTGGCTCCACATGCTTAGTAACACACACGTTTGGATGTTTAGGTAGATACAACACTAAACATTAACCATGGCCTTTTGTAATGAGATCAAACTAACACAATGCAACTTTCTGACAGCAGGACTTGGATGATATTCCACCATCTCTGCTCAGCTACTTCGAAACCTCGAGAAACAGAGCAGCAGTTTGTGAGAAGCTCATCCTTGAAAAACCTGAAGGTAACGCATCATTCAACGCTTCCCTGTGGAAAACAAGGGCATAGCGTCAGCTCTTGTGTTTCAACAACGGCTGCTAAATTACCGATCTAATCTGGCACATTTATCATTCTATCAGTTAACTATTCTGAATTTCTAGATATTTACTATAAAAAGACTTTCATATCACGCCGTTGGCTGAGATTGTTTTGCTGTGTTTTTTTTAAAATTGCATCTCAGACTTCTCTGAATCGCATCACACTGAGGACATGATCAACTTGCTTAATGACCTCGATGAGGACATGATGAAACTGAACGAGCAGGTAAATGTCTGTCGTTTGATGTTTCCAAAATACAATCAATCCACAAGTTCTGCCACTCCTACTAAATGTATGTTTTGCCTGATACAGGTCGCTTGTGACACAGAAAATGAGGAGAACAACACTTTCACTGACACCCGCCTTCTTCCTGCACCCACAGAGACACAAAAACGTTTCACTCACAATGCGTCAGTGTGTCCCAACAATGAAGGTACAGTACATGTTTAGAAAAATGAAGCGAAAATGCTTGAGGTGGTGCAGTGTCACCCCGTGGGGTTCACAAGTCTCAAATCTAAAAGTACATCTACTAATATTGTGTACACATGGTGAAGCCTGGTTTTATTTAAGTCACACGAGCGGGTGATAAAAGTAATCTTTAAATGACCTTATCATATTTCCCAGGTAAAAGCATCAAATTCTGGGAAACTCTTGTGAATAACATGTATGTATTCATGTCTGAGTGACAGCACGATGTAAAGTGATGACGCTAAATTACTCTCTGTGGCCTCTCTGTGCCTTTTTCATTGCACCATTGAGGCCTTGCTGAAGGTCTGATGATGAGCAAACCTTTGCCCACAAGAGGTCACTGTTGTCCTATTGTTTTGTTCTAATTAATGACTGTAGTGGTGTACAGATGTACATAATGGCACCTCTTGAACAGATAATAGAGTAGAGGGTTACATTTTACAAGTCCAGTACAAGTGCGCTATGTTTGACATAAAAAAAAAATATATATACACTACCGTTCAAAAGTTTGGGGTCACATTGAAATGTCCTTATTTTTGAAGGAAAAGCACTGTACTTTTCAATGAAGATGACTTTAAACTAGTCTTAACTTTAA
>JAVQJD010020196.1:0-12203 GCA_036023655.1 Nannoperca australis
CATTTCCTTTTGTTTGAATTATGATTATATAGTTTTAACAATTGCTTTTTCTTTTTGTCCTTTAATCATGACTTTGTCTCTGTACAGCACTTTGAATTGCATCCGTGTATGAAAGGTGCTATATAAATAAACTTGCCTTGCCTTGCCTTGCCTGATGATATTAAATAGCAGAGAGAAAAGCAGCAACTCCTCATGTTAGCATCGTCACCCGTTGTTAATTAAACATTTGGTTTGCACAACTTATCTCTACATAGTTTTTGATTTGTTTTCTGTGTATTCAAATAATCCATTGTTTATTTTATTTATTTAGCACTAGCTCAGTTTATGTTTAGCTGTACCTTTAAAAACGTATAGTGTATGAAGCACTCACTTTTCTTCATTCAAATAAAAGCACCATTTACAGAAAGAAAAAGCTTAATTGACACTCAGAGCATGAACATAAGCTGATTATGATGATCTCATGTTCGAAACAAACTGTGTTTTGCTTTCTAACAACGTGCCATCCCCTCCCCCACATCCCTGGAGGTAAGATCAGATGCATTAGATTTTAGACCACTCATGTGTCACATCACATTCTTCATGCAAGTGAATTCCAGCTAATTAATGTGCAGAGAGAACACATCGGAAACATTTGACCTATTCCAGCTTAAAAATAAGTCCCACAATCCTCTGGGTCGTCAGAACTGCGCGATGGGATGTCCCGATTTCCAGTACATAAATGTGTGTGCGCATGTGATAATTACTGCAGTGCAGAGGCTAATTGGGCCAATGCATATTAATTCATTAAAATGTCTCCCTGCTGGTATCCACTTCAAATCTGGGCCTCATCTGTTGGAAGGGTAGGTGTCCTCACAGGTTCCTGAGAGAAATACAAAAGAATTATTCTCAGGTAATATCAAGAGATATAGAGATGTCTGTCAGAGCTGAGCATAGATATTGAAAGCTGCCTTTTACTGCACAACTTCCTCTTTCTTTTCAAGTCTGTTTGAAATAGAAATTCTCTGAGCACGACCTATTTTCAAAAAGACCTCACTTTTATGATACCAGTCATTCTCTTAATTTCTTCCTGCTATCACAACTTCTTTGATAAGTGATCCAGATAATTGTAGGGTTGTCATGATCAGCGTATGTGTGGAAGTGTGTGTATGTGAGAAACACAAGTAAAGGCTACTAGGGTCCATAGGGGCTGTTGCCGGGGCCTGGATTGAGAATGGTTACCATAGCAAATTGCTTAGTATTGACTTCTGGCAAAGACTGAGATCCTCAGTTTTTTGTCCAATCCCTATCCTGTGTGTGTGTGTGTGTGTGTATGTGTATTTGTAAGCTGTTCATCTGAGAAAGCCTTTTATTACATGTTAAATGAACCAGATGAGCAGATAGCAATCAGCTAAAGGGCAGAATGAGCTTCTGCACAGCAACACTGAATACAATAGAGGCAGGCAGTGACTTTAAGCCATGGTGTGTGTGTGTTTGTGTGTGTGTTCAGTCTACCTGGGGCCATATTATGCATATGCACCCTGGGATAGATACAGAATATATAGCGACATCAACAAATCGTCCATAGACTGCACCAACTATCAAACCAGAACATAATGACACAATATGTCCTGTCCATTTTTTCTTCATGAAAAGCTTTGTTATTCATTTGAAGACTATATAATTGAACCTGTGGGCGAAAAGGCTATTTACTAGAATGGAGAGAGAGGGTGCAAAAAAAAATCAAATTTTGGCTAATCAATGGCCTCATTTTAAAAAGGAGTTGAAAAGACACAGAGGAAATATAGATAAATGGGAAAAGAGCTGTGTGTGAAAGGGTGAAGGAAGGACACATGATGGAGTCGTGAAAGAGGGAATGGGGAAATTGTCTGGCTGGGTGGTTTATGACAGTGGGAGAACAGGATGATGATGAAGGGAAGAGACAAACCAAGTTGGAGAGAGATGGGAGGAGGGAGAGGAAGAAGCGCTGGGTGCCTCAGCAGGGGCAGAAGAGGGAGTAGAGTGGATGAGATAAACAACAAAACACTGCCTTGCTCCATTATTACAGTATCTGTAAAGAGGGAATACACAAAAAAAGTTTTTATACGTATCTTTCAGGAGCATTACACTGTGCTAAATTGGGTGTGTTTAGCGTTTAAACCCTAACATCCAGTTATGTCCTTTAATTTTCCCTTTGAAGCTGCTCTAAGCAATACTTTTCTGTTAAGAATGGTTAGAATGATTGCACTTAATGTGAATGCGTTTGCTTGTAGTGACAAACCCAGAGATAATTATTACAAACCTTCCATTTCCCCTTAGCTCTATGGAGCATTTTGGCGTCATTGTTTTGGTTTTATAGCCAGTATCTCTGGCAGGAAAGGAATATGAATCTGGCGCTCAAAAGGGTAAAAAAAAAAAAGGGAAATGTTACATGGAAACATGTATAACAAAAAACAGTGGTCCTAAACATTGCCTTGGGATTCCCCACAGAAGAAAACATGACAATCAGATTGATGTGTTTGTCCTTCTAAGCATGTATGCATGAAACCATCAACTGATATCTTTGGAACATAAACATAACAGTTACAAGGCAGGAGTGAGGGGAACAACATTTAGGTTGAAAGAAAGAGAACAAAAACTATGTAGAGAAATTAAATATATACATTTTAAATGAATATTAAAAAAGAGATAAGAATTGAGAGCAGAACAGAAATGATCAGTGATCAGATTAGCAGCAGGTTACACGGTTCACTCACTTCCTCAGAGCTCTCCTTCACTCAGTGTGAAGTTGGCAGAGGAATCAATAATTAGATAACTCTGCAGCATCCAGCTCATCTCTCACATTCTCACCAACATATTCTTGGCAGCATTACTAATAGCTCTCCTCATTACACTCCTAAAAAGTCACTGGAAAGAGACAGAAACTTCGTACAGAGGTATCCAGAATTGAAGGGAACGCCACAGTAATTAATTGATGTTGCAGTGCGCAAAGCCCAGAATATTTTCATCTTTAATGGTGCCACTCGGACACGCACTCAGGCAAAGTGTGCATTACTGCCTATGTATAATTGATGTGTCACGTTCACCACCGAGCCCTGGCTGGGAGGACTGTGTAAAGGGATATGCCACACACTGCAGACTGAAACATAGGCATGCAGTGGCACAGGCGCACACATATATAGTACATGCACGTGTGTGAGTGGCACATATTTCTGTTTCCTCTGACACCAATAATCAGTCTATCTCAGCATCTACCAATGAACAATGAGAAGAGAGAGGATGAGACAAACATTCTATCAGCTCTAATCATTCAGTAACTGTGCTAATTAATATTAAGACTAGTCATTGTGTGTTTAGCTTGAAAAACTAATGTGATACAAGAGATGTGTGTGTCAATAATATACCAAAGTAAACCCTCCAAAAATTTCCTAATTTACACAAAACCTTTAGTTTACTGACTTTTAAATATCACATATATAAAATTACTCCATCAAATAAAAGCATTGGGTCCAACAATATTGCATATACAATACCATGTTGTCAACACAATAAATAAAACGACATGGATCCTGTGATTCTAATTATTTTTCAGGTTTCTGAGTCCTGTCGTGATTGAACGTTTTTTCAGTGACTTTGAATATAACATTTTTAATATGCTGAAAATGTGTAGCTCAGTCTCATGTGTCCGGAGACTGATGCTCAAGCTTCAGCTCCGCCTGATGACGTACCTAGCTCTGAGCCTTAAATTAACTTCCCGTCATCTTTGTGCGAACATTTGATTATTTTAGCAAGACCTCACTGACATTTACAGACATTTTTTAGAAATATTCAATCCATCAAGATCCCAGAAAGTGTGAGTAATATCATTATAAACTCTGGGCTGGGTGCTGTTGTTAGCTCATGCATATTTTGGCAGGGGCTTATGGGTGAGGCCAAACGTTGCCTGGGCAACAGACAGCCGCATCCACACAACAACACACGCACACACACTCACTCTTTTCTAAATGAGGAAAACTCATCAAGGGGTGCGTGCTTGTCTTGTACACATGCAGTACAAGTACACAGTGACACAACAACATCAAGTAATCCTTTCATCCTAGCACACACACACACACACACACACACACACAAACACACGTGGTGACATCACTTAGGAGTCTGACGTGTGATCAACTGTCCACAACACTTCTAATGAGTTGCTATTATGATAAACAGCTGGGCAACTTGTCCCTGACTCGGTGCGACACGGCTAAAGGTAGATAATACTAATGCAAGCACTTAAAAACAAGACAACAGTGAAATATTTTAGTATATTTTAATATACATTATAAGAAGCATTTATCAAAACCTAGAAAGTTCTTGCTCTTCTGCTGGTGGCTATATTGCCTTAGTGTATTATCTTCCTTACTCTGAGCCAGCATTGCCTTTTGTGTTTGTTGCTGATATTGTTTTATTGAGTTGTTAAAAGCATGATATTAAGGTAGAGTAAGGCAGACTATAGGGATATATTATGTCATGCCACAGGTTAGACAATGTGTATGCGTGTGTGTGTGTGTGTACGCGCATGTGCATATTTGCACTTTGAGATCCTGATGAGATGAGAAAAAGTATTTGGGTTTGAGGTTGGAAATCAAATTACTATCAGATTTATTTAAGAGTCAAGGTAAAGGTTCAGTATAGGTTATATATAGTGGGGGCAAACCTCCCCCACAATGTATGTTTTGCTTAGTCAACCATTGAACTATAAAACTTTAATTCCAAGGACTTTTAACTCAAGGCTCAATCACAAATGCAGCCTCCCTTTTATTTAAAAAAAAAATGGCAGTTTCTTTTTTTTTGAGGGGTGTTTATGGATTACACAGGGCTTTCGTCATACTTTTTCTTATTTCCATTACAGTAAGGTTGACAGGTATATGATTTGGGGGAGCTCAATTTTACCCACCTCAGATCCAGCACTAGATTCATCAACCTTACCTAAAACCTGAGTCAAAATCAATTCTTTGCCAGAAGTATAGTTCCAGTGCCACTACCATAAAAAAAACCCTCTATAAAAGGATACAAACAGCAATGCTCTTAGGGTTGTGTCTGGAGGATACGTGGGGACAGCTGTTAGGTGGAAGTTGCTATAAAGCTCCGTAAAGCAGAGGGCAACTGCAGATTCTGCAAGGTTCTGTTGGTTCATCTTGAGAAGCGATCCTCTTTACATTAACTCATAAGGTGGGTTTCCATCCATCTGTTTTCAGGCCAAACAAATTGCAATATATTGCAAAAATTATGAGGTGGAAAAATTGATTTGTGCAATGGAAACAGACCCGTTCCACTGAGGAGACTGTAACTTCCTAAATATTTACAAATGAAACGGACAGAAATGCCATGTTTCCATCATGTTTTCCATCCTTTGAGGTTTGACTGGAGATCCTCTTCTAGTGCAATGGTTTAATGGCACCTGATTGGAGAATTAGTGCCACCAACTGTTTATCTCAATGTGCCAAACTTTGCATAACCGTTGTGGATGGAAACATGAATTCATTCATATTTTCTTTGGGCCTGCTAAATTCTGTCAAAGTGGCACTGGATTTGACTGGTTAAAAGTTTTGATTTAATGATGTTTAATCTCCTAGATTTTGAATGGTCAGTTTGTAAATTGTACTTACATTTTTTATGTTTAACATAACTAGACCATACATTTGATCCAACATGTCAAAAGCCATCACCTCCATGGTCGGTTTCTATAAAAACCTCACTGCTTCTTACACTTTTGCTCCTGTAATCCAAGAGTCATGATTAACATGACTGCTAATGATGTCCCTTTTTTGGGGAGGATATGTATCAGCATGCACTTAAGTTATTGTTATTAAGGTCATTGTGAAGGTTTGAATCATGTGGTGCACAGCATAGTATTGATCATCATCCTCTCTGTGTGAAGGGGTTTCAATCAAATGTGCACAAGAGCACATGGAGTGATTTCTATACATAATAATGTATTGAGATGATCTACCTCAGTTCTTTAGTGTTAGTAATGATATTTTTGCATTAGTGTTCAAAGTAGGCAATGACCTTTGTGTGTGTGTGTTGTCAGTATTAAGTTAATGCTCTGCTGCAAAGTAATGAAACAACTTGGGGAAGAAAAAGTCTAAACCTTAAAATCAGATTTTTTGGGATGACTATCATCAGACATCAATATGCCTTCTGTCACTTCCTGTTGGTTTCCATGCTGCACCGATGTCCCAGGGCGGACTACTGCTGCCATGCTGTAGCATGCTAATGAGGTGAGAATCCAATATTTCAGGATCCATAGCGGAGGCCTCCGGAGGTTGTAGCTCATTAACTTGGATTGAGAACATCAAACCAGAGGTATGTGTGTGGGATGGCTGAATTGGAAGAAAGACTGCAGTAGACAAGAACACAACACACACACACACACACCAGCCAGTATACTACAAGTCCAAGGAGGGATGTCTTTAGATTTTCCTGTATTTTCATTACACCTATGTGACATAAAAGGTGAATCAGAGAGGTCAATTGAATTATCAGAGAAGCCTTCTTTTTTATATCCCCTCAGGAAAGAGCTTCACTTACTTTATAGAACAACTATGGCTTTATTCTAGTAGTTCTGGCTATGTTTTCTGTCGGTTACGATAATACTCACCAAAGTAATCAATGATGTCACGGAATGCTACAAATTTGGACGAGGCAAGAAACCTGAGTGGTCAGACTGGTATAACTGGTAAATTTGAAAGTTTAGATCATCTGAAAAAAACATCTATTTCTAGTGATATTACTTCTTACCGAGATTTTCAATGTTATAACATATTACAAAATGTTCATATTGCCAATATGTGTAAGACATTCACTAATAACATACTATCACGCCAAAACAGCATGGCTATGTTTTATGGTTATTGTAATGCAACCCAAAGCACTAGACAAAGCATGCTGACCTTCCCAATATTTAAACTGTTTGATTTGTTTGGCCACACACTGACATGTTTGCAAACAGCTGCTTATTTACACATCCAGCAGATATGGAGGAACATTATTATTATTCATATAAAGTCGTGTTTCTGGTCTCCTGGTGAATGTAAGTCCAGTTTGAACTCTCCTTTAGCTCTGTTTTGGTCTCTAACAACTCCTGAGAAAATGTTCTAATATGTTCACCAGCTAAGTGCAAATTTTTTCCGTCTGCTATTTGGTGCTGAGCAGGAAGTGTACAGTGGGTTTTTAGAGCTTTTATCTGCCTGCTGCTTTGAGAGTGAAGAGTGAACAGCAAAGCCAGACAGCAAAGAAAGCTGAGCTGAAAGTTGCTAAAAAGCTCTGGAAAGCTGAGTGGAGCTGCAGATTTGGGTGATAATTGTCTGTTGGTTCAACACGATGAGTGATCCATTTTACATTGCATCCATCTGTTTTAATGCAAAAAACCCCCCCTCAAAAACATTTTTGCACTTGGCGGACATTTATAAGTTGTTTTAATCGATACATTACATTTGACAAAGTTCAATGTAAACAGACTTAGTAATTAAATTTTGAATTACATGAAACATGTGACTTAAACAACCACGAAGCCTTCGCTCCACGAAAGCATCAGTGTGAAGTGATAAGGAGGTTCCTCTAATTAATGTATAGAACAAACAAAAGATTACCACCAGCTGTATCTTGACAAACAACTTCTAATATTTGCATAACATCACTGGATGGAAACGCACATTAAGGCACATTTTCTGTTGCCCACTTCCTTGACATTTGGTTCAAATTTGTACTACATTTGATATTGGAAACTTTTTTTTGTTTGAGTTTGTTTTCACATTGTCATCTGATGCATTGTTGTTACACATACAGTATATATTGTTTATAACTGCTTTAATCATCATTCCATAGCCTTAGCAAAAAGCTTTAGTAGCCTTGACGTACTGTAAATAGAATGAGAAACTGGTTAAAAACAAGTGTTGCCAGTGAATGTAATCTAAGCAGCAATTATCCTCAAATTTTGCAAAGCAAATTATATAAACATAATATGGGTGACAGGAAAGAACAAAAAAACGGTGTTTTTTGAAAAACAACCAACATTGCAAACTTTTTTTTTTCCTCCATTGAGTTCATACTTATTCAATGACAATGGATCACAGCCACTTGCCAATAAGTCACAACGATCCAAATATTTTTCAGACTTTGGGGCAGTCTGCCCTGAAACTTAGTTAGCTCCATCTGAACATGTAAGATAGGGCGTAGCCTAGCAACTGCTGAAACCATTCTGGGTATTAATTTAGAAGAGTGATGAGGCTGCTACGTCAGAGCAGATAATGAACATCATGTGGCCAATTGTGGTCATAGTGGGGGCCGAAACCATGACTTTGTAAATGTATGACAATGAGGCCTCAGCATCAGTAATCATTTTTAACCACACATGTTTTTTGGAGCAGTGTGTGGTAGTATTTAGGCTTGGACAATAGAATCAAGAGTTCCAACAGCAGGCTTACAGAATGACTCACAGGCAGCCTTGTTAGCTCAGTGATACAGTATGCATGATGCACTTGTGATTTCAGTCATGTAGTAAGTGCTAATTTCTGCTGTCTACAAAATAATGTCAGAATTTGTTCCAAACATACTTAGTAGTCATCAATGGAGATTTAGTGTTAGTGTGGACCCGAGCGCAGACGGAGGCATGGCAGAGTGGAGGAAACCGTTTATTAAAACACACACAGGAAGAGGAGAACGATCGGGACCGGGAGGAACGAGTACCAGATGGTGGGAGGAGAACAAGGGAGGGACTGATGGCGAGGCTGCTCCGGAGTTGGTAGGAGCGAGTAGACAGGAGGGAATCTTGCATCCTGAGAAGGGGGTAGTTGAACAAGCAGGCTGGGAAGCAGGGCAGGATCCAGAGTGAACTGCTGATGATGAAGAAACAACAGTTAGTCTAGTAGTCAAACAAGACAGCAAACACAAACTCATAAGCGGCCGAGTGCACATGCTGCCACAGTAGTTGACATAATGATCTGAGCAGTAGTATATATGCAGTGGGACGAGGTTGATGAGGGACAGGTGGGAGCGATCAGGTAGGAAGGCAGGTGTGTGGAAAGAACTTTAGCCATGTCCTCACAATCCAGGCCCAGGAAGACTGGAGAGGGGAAGGAGAACACACAAACCCCAGAGTCCTAACATTTTGTGTTTAACTGGGCCTGCAGCTGCTACAAAGAATTTTAATACAATGATTTTAAAGTTATGGTTTTCCCATTAGGTCTCAAAATCTCTGCAGAGGATGAACTGTTGTCAAAAGGTTTCACTTTCTTTCAGTAAATTTGCATTTTCTTCTGAGGGTCATGAAGAATCAACTTGCTATGTCCTGTTTCATTGTATTTTATTTTGCTTATTTTTATTTAGTATTTTGTTGGTTAAACTGTGCACAAAGGACATTTGTTGTATAAACCTGCATAGTTTTGAAAGTGTGTGACCTGGTCAGTAAGTAATATTTGCAGCAAATTGCAAGTACTGGCTAGCAGTAGACTGAGCTGTCTGTGGTGTCTGACCAATTCAAAGTTTTTAAAGCTGAACTGAAATTAAATTTCATGGATGTTAGCCGTTGCTTTGCCTCATCTTTGATTTGAGCAGTTCCTAAATTACACCGTCATGATTTTAATCACGGTGTAACATGCAGAGGGCTGAGGTTACAGGACTACCTGCAGCTGTGAGTTTTGACAGTCTGGTTGTTTTCCATTACCACAACTGGAACCGTGAAAGAGGGACAGCTAACAAGTTAGACCCCTCGTTGCTTTGTGAAATTATGTATGTAGGAGCTGCTGATAACTCAGCAGGTGTGGAAAGGTAACATCTAGTATAAATCACTGCTAATGTTAACAAGCTAGGCTGACTAGCTGGAAGCTAGCTAGCTTCACTTACTGTGTGGAATACAACAAGTTAAATGTGTCAAAATATAATCTGAGTATTTTTCGATCATATGAAGATCATGTGTAAATCAGTACTCTCCATTTATCTTTCCAGTCAGATTTCCAAATTACTTCTTTCTTCAAAGAACAAGGAATGGAGCATTGTGACAGAGACCCCATCATTATCTCGATTCAAGATGCTTTTTTTTTTTTTTTTACATGTATCAAATCAAATTAGAATTGGGTTGAGTATCTAACACCACCCTTCAAATAGCAATCCACTTCACTCAAACTAACGGGTCAGCTTGAGTGAATGATCCTATTGGTAACTAGCATAGCAGTAGCTTAGTAAAAGGTTTGTGTTTACATTTCACAGAATGTGGTTGCTCTAATTTATATATTTGACTCTTACCTTCCCTCCTCTTGATCTAACAACATGGTTGAGGGAGGTATGAGTGGAGGTGAACAGTCCTGGAGCTCCATATCTCTCCACAGCTCTGTATAGTACTCTAGTCATGGCCACTTTTTGAGTAATCCAATCAGATCTGAGTGATTTGATTAAACTCTTTCTCATCACTGAACCAACACATATTGTGTTTCACTTACAATTACTTCAAATTACTGAACCTATAGATGCGCTAACATCTGCTTCACTGTGACTTTAACAGCATGACGGTCCTCACAAATCATCCCAAAATCCCAAAGTTCTACAGGCACATTCAATTGGTAGGAAACCCAGGGGTAGACCCAGAACACGCTAAGGAGAGATTATATAACTCATCTGGTTTGGGAACACCTCGGGATCCCCCAGGAGAAGCTGGAAAACTTTGCTGGGAAGAGCAACATCTGGACTACCAACCTGCCTCCGCAAGTCAGCCTGGATAAGAGGCAGAAACTGGATAGATAGATGATGTTTGTGCTGTGATTTGGAGATGGGTTAAAAAAATAATGTCATGACTTGTACTGTAGGTTTTATGCTCTCCTTCATCTCCAGCTCCAGATGAGTCATTCCTGCTGCACTCATCTCATCAATATTACAAAACCCTCCCTCATGCCAGCGGGCCGGGCCACATTACTAATTTAACGTTTATTTTTCTGTTTTCTCTTCCTGCCTCACCTCTGCCTGCTGAGATGAGCCAAGGATGTTGGAAGGAGCGTAGTGATGAGCTGATGGTCCCTGTAGGAAGCTGTGGGAGATCTAAACCTTGCTGTTGAACCATTGATTTAATGTATCAATCATACTGATCACCAGCTATGTGGGATATTTTAATGCAAGTAGCGAAAATGTGTACTTTGATTTATTTTCTAGAATTATAGAATGTAATTTAAACAGCTATATTTGTGTACTTGCTGGCTTGCATTGTATTGTTAATTAGCATCCTGAGTGTTGTGAGATTTATCACTCAAACAACAACAAAGGTTACTCTCTGCCTTTTTCTTCAAGAGGGCTCCTTGAGATGAAAACTCAAGGAGCCACAGTTACAGCCCAGAGGTAAAATATTAATATTTATATATTAATATATTGATGGTTAGGTTGTATTCAGTACATGGGTTGTGGGTTTTTTGCATTGAAAAACCAAGAAAGACAGTATTTTTGACATCATGAGTTTGTGTGTTTGTACCAAAAGGCATGTGTTACGTAATCACTGTGTAGCTCGGCCTATTCTGCAATAGATGCTATTAACTAGCCCTGGGCATTTAGCCAAGTCTAATCCTCTAATACAATTGGTGGTGCTGTCATAGTTTGGTAGTGAGCAACAGCTAAGTGCTACTCATCACATCACAGTTCTCCATTATAAATTATGTATACTTATCAGTCACTTATCATGAATATTGCTTAGTGATGAATATTGCTAAGTGATACTGATGGGATCGAACTGTGATCACATATATATTTAAAATCTTTTTCATTTTTATTTGTCGTCATCTGTAAATTTGAATCATAAACTATTAAAACGATTGTCTGAAGTTCTTGATGCATCTTTTTGTCTGATGTAAAGCATATTCACTAGCAAGGAACACACCCTCCATATGATACGTTTAAAAGATTTATTGAACATAGGTACATGTAGAATGTTTGAATATGCTGATGTTTGGGGAAGCTTCATGGGGACGTCCGCCGTGGCACTCGGGTACGACGAACCCCTTTCAGGACCCTACCGAGAGAAAAGAGAAAAAAGGGGAGAAAGAACAGGAGAAACGAGCGAAAAGGGATGGGCGGGTGGGGCGCAGTGATCGAGCGCGGCAGTAGTCGAGAGCGGACCAGCGATGATTACGTAGGGTATTTATGCGGAAATGGCGTAGTGACGTGGATGACGTAATGGGGGTGTGTTCCTGCTCCCGAAATTC
>JAVQJD010020197.1:0-13213 GCA_036023655.1 Nannoperca australis
CCCCCCCCCCCCCCCCCCCCCCCCCCCCCCCCCCCCCCCCCCCCCCCCCCCCCCCCCCCCCCCCCCCCCCCCCCCCCCCCCAGGTTTGGAGGACTAAAAGACTGGGGAATTAAAGGGAAATTGATTGTGCAAGCTCGCCCTCAAACATCTGCGGAGTAAATATTGCAGAGGATCACAGTCTGTCTCTGAAGTCTCCAAAGACCCGTTGCTAATAATCTGCATGTGTCATAGTAGATAATTAGACTCTTTTTTTCTCCCTTTACAAATTGAAGCATAAAGAGGATTATTTGGAAACAATATTAATGAGTAATTTGAGCCTTTGACATTTGCTGTTAAAAGTAAAACTTCCCTTTAAACCACACATTTAAGGTTTCACACACACACAGAAAAGAAGAAAATCACGTGGGGTTTTCCGTGGTGAATGCAGCAGTGGGTGGCTCATTCGTCCTCTCCCTGCCCTTCCTGCTTTCATTGTGGAGTTGGGGGGTGATATTGAACTTCAGGCTTGGAGTTGAGCCTGCACTGCGGCCACAACCCCAGCCCCCTGATCACACAGAGAGAGAGAGAGAGAGAGAGAGAGAGAGAGAGAGAGAGGACATGATGTGACCACTGCAGCCAATCCTCTGGACAGGAAGAAGCACAGAGTGGAGATAGCAAGAGAGAGAGAATAAAGAAACTATGTGTGTATGTGTGTGTGTGTGTGTGTGTGTGTGTGTGTGTGTGTACGTGTGTGCGTGTGTGTACGTGTGTGCGTGTGTGTGTGTGTGTGTGTATGTGTGTGTGTACGTATGTATGTGTGTGTGCGTGTGTGTGGATGGGTGGGTGGGGGTACATGTGTTTGGATGGGTGTGTACTCTTGTCTCTGTTTTTCCTGTTTTCAGTCAAGTTTTGTGCTTTTTTGTTGTTGTTCTTCTAGTCTGGTGTGAAACACCCTTCAAGCATCTGGTAATGTATTCTGCAGTCAGCTCTCACCATTGCCAAAACACTGGGGCCCAGACTCCCAGCACTTATAATCAAAGCGTAGATGTGTGTGTGTGTGTGTGTGTGTGTGTGTGTGTGCATGTGTGTGCGTGTGTGGATGGGTGTGTATGGGAGAAAAAAGGGGAAAAGACAGGTTGATTTACATTACTATGTATGCACGGCATTCTCCACATAATGAACAGCTCCAGATTTCGTCTGCTTGGTAAATATTTGATGACTGAGTGGCGGAGTGATTCTAGCTGAATAACAGTGGAGTCCTATAAGCTGCAGGGGAACGGCTCAAAAGTTGTATTTCAAACCCTTCTCTCCCTTGTCCTCTTCCCATGTAAATAAGGCCAACTCCCCCTAACTCCACACACCCCTCTGAGGCAGTTTAAAGACCCAACACTGTCTCCTTGTCTCCTTGACAACCAGCATACACTGGGGTCCTGTCGTGGCCTCTCTGTCTTTTGTGTTTGGGAGCTCAGAGAGACAGAAAGAAAGAGAGAGAGAGGAAGAGAGGAAATGAAGGAGAGGATGAAAACAAGAGGGGGCTAAAAAAAAACAGATAGCTGAAGTGACATCACGGCTATTTTATCCCACAACTGAAAATGATGATGAGGTTGACGATGATGATGATGATGATGATGATGATGATTAGCCAGAGGCACAAAATGGGTGGCAGCTTAGTCTGAGAGTGTGAGCAGAGAAAGAGAGAGAGAGAGAGAGAGAGGCCCAGGACTGAATGGGGCATTGTGGGAAAGACAGTGGGCACACTGGGCAGTAACACAGAGAACACTAACTCACAGATCATGCCAGAGAGTCTGAAAACACCCACACTAGGCGACAATGGCAAACTTCATCGCTCCACTTGGCCCCTTCTGAATACACACATACAATGGCAGAATCCAAATAAGATGCTCTGTTATTCGTGAAATCCAACACACTGAATTCCTTCAGTGCCTCTGTCCCTTTGACCAGCAGCAGATGGCTGTGGCTGTGTGATACATAAATGTGCATGTACATGTGCGTGTGTGGTCTCTCTGTTGCATCATGGGTAAGTACCCAGAAGGCTTGAAAGGTGGGAAATCATGCATTTAAAGGCCTGAGAGGTAGAGCAGGTGGATGTTATTTAACACAGTTTTCCAACTTGTATCTGTTGTGTCTGGGAGAAAATTCAGAAACCAGTCAAATCAGACCTAATTAGAATGAGTGAGGAGTACCAGACCCAACAGGGTTGACCCCTCTGGTCTGTTTCTACTATCAGCTCTCTGCTGCCGCCATGTGTCGCATGTGAGGAACAAAAACATTTATTCTGACTGCAGTTGTGCAGCAAAAAAACCCTGTAGAAATCCTGCATTCAAAATCTTAAATAAGTAAGTATTAGCATCAAAATATACTTGTACTCATTATACAGAGTGGCCTATTTTAGAATAATATATATTATATAACTGGATTATAATCACTTATCAGTGATGAAAGGTGGAGCTAATTTCATAGTTTTATATACTGCTGGGTAGCTTAATCTGTAGTAACATATTTTCAGTTATAAATTGATTTATATTTTGTATTAACAATATGAATCTGCAAGGTAACTAGTAACTAATGTTATCAAATAAATATAGTGAGTAGAAGTATAAAGTAGCATAAAATGGAAGTAAAGTACAAGTACCTCAAAAGGAGTTTTTAATTAATGAATTATTTTTTACATTTCAAGTCTCTGAAATGTATGTATTTAAATACAGAAGAATTGTGAATGTATGTAAGACTTTAAGACCTTTAAATGTAAACTGAAGATCATGTCCTTTAATATTCATGTATTTTATTCTATTTTTTTATATTTATGTTCCTCTGCTTAGACATAGACTATGGATTTGTACATGCCATGGTTGTGTATATTCATTGTTCAATAAACCACTGTTTTAAATGAAGGTGACAGTAGGCTATTTAACAAAACCTACTTTTTACAATATTTATTTGGTATCTAGTTGTACGAATTACTTGACAGATTAAGACTGTGATGTACTCTGAATGGGACCATTGTCCAAAATGAGCCTGGTACTTTTGATTCTGATACTACTACTACTTTACATTTTGCTGACAGTAGCCTAACCTACTTTTGTGACAGTCTATTGCTACTTTTACTTCAGTTCTTCTTCCATCTCTGTGTACATGTAAACTGTTTCACCAATATTATCACATTATTGATTAAAAAGCAATAGTTGCCTGCAGTCTGTTTTGTAATGTTCAGGCTGCTTCACACCGTTTACCCTTGGGTTAAGTAAACTGTCTGTGGATCTGTGTCTCCAGATCTGTGGAGATGTCGTAAAGTCGTGGGGCTCACACACGTTATTAAGACAGTTTTGTCGCATTACATGAAGTTGGTGATTGGACAGTTTTGTCTGTTTTTTTCTTCCCGGCATGATCGGGTTTGTTGCATGGGTTTGGTTTGTTGACGTAACGACAGTTTAGCGTCAGGAGTCGCTTTACGGCAGAGCGTGCTGGCGGAGGTCAGGGGCATGACTAAAACTCGAGCTCAGTAATCTGTAACGAAAAGCCGGTGTTGTGACCTGGAAAACTCACGTCGGAGTCAACGCACGCATTGACAGGACGACGTGTATTGGTGGCGGTGAATCCAGCCACTCGCCATCGATCAATTAGTCTTAGATTTTGAGTATTGCGATATACCTAGTGCTTGCTAACGTTAGCCAGATCGGCTAGCAGCTCTCCCTGGCTCCAGTTGTCGCCCGGTGACCCCTCTGATCTTTTTCAACCATGGACAACACCTCACAAGGATCCGGAGGAGCCAAAGCAGGTCTCGGGAGTCTCTTTGGAGGCGGTGCTCCTGAATACTCCAACACAGAGCTCGCCGGTGTTCCCTGTAAGCGTCATGGTTTCACCATAACGTTAGCTAACTGCTGTCTTAGTTAGCTTAAAAGCTACAGGTGTTATGCCGAGTTGTGCCTGCCGAGAATTGCATTCCCGTCGCGGGGCCGCGCACAGCTAAAGCGCTGTAATGATTTCTAAAGCAAAGTATGGCAGCTCACCCTGTATGCATTTCTTTACAGGTGTTTAAGGATATGGGTAATTTATCAATATTGATTAAGCACACAGAGAATACTGCATCGTTTTTAAGCCGTATATTAGAAGTCATTACTGTGCGGCAGATTTCCGCTTTAGCTGTGCGCGGTCCCGCGACGTGAATGCATTTCTCGGCAGGCACAACTCTGCATAACACCGGTAACAGCAATGTAACAGCTGTACTGTCAGCCAGCTTCATGGTCTTTACTTTTCTGTTAAATACAACCTTCTCAATGTGTAAATGTTGAATTATGTAAAGAGTGAGTTGTCTGTTGTCGTATTTCAGTGACTGGAATGAGTCCTCTGTCGCCTTACCTCAATGTCGACCCTCGTTTCCTGGTTCAGGTAAGCTGCTCAGGTGGAATTGGAGCTGTTTGCGTTGTGGTAAACTACTGTAACAGCTGCTGATTCTGTGTGTTAGGACACAGACGAGTTCATCTTACCCACAGGCGCCAATAAAACAAGAGGACGGTTTGAACTGGCCTTCTTTACCATTGGAGGATCCTGCATGACTGGTAAGAGATCACCAACACATGTTACGTCACAGTGGCACGCAACTTAAATTCAAATTAAAACATTATTTACAAACTATACATGAGAAGTATGTGGACACCCCTGTTTACTTTGATATCTGTACTTTGGGTTCATGTTTGGAGCTTGATCCCTTTGTTTGATTTAGAGTAAATGTTATTGCTTCAGCATACATATTAAGTCAACGCTGTGCTTCCAACTTCGTGGCCACAGTTTTGGGAGGGTCTTTTCCTGTCACAGTGTGACAATTCCCCCGTGCACAAAGCCAGCTTCATAAAGACCTGGTTTCCTTTGAGTTTAGTGACTGGCAACTGATCTAACACCTTTTGGGATGAACTGGGATGCTGACTGCAAGTCAGGCCTCTTCACCCACCATCAGTGTGTAGCATTACTAATAATCTTGTGACCGAAGAAGAGTGGAGGCTGTTACAGCCGCAGATTAAGGATAATGCTTTTAGAATGACAGGTTCAACAATCACGGTTGGGGGGTGTCCACATACTTTTTGGTAGATGGTGTACCTAGAGTAAACGCGATTGAAATAGCTGAATAAAATAATAATAATACCATTGTTATTTTATTTACTGTATGTACTGAATGGCAGTTAACTTAATGCCTCCTTGTTTTTGGCCACAGGAGCAGCATTCGGAGCTGTAAATGGTCTCAGGATGGGCCTGAAGGAGACCAGTGACATGGCATGGTCCAAACCTCGTAATGTACAGTGAGTATGGAGACAGTTCAGTTTACCAGTAGTATTGCCCCTAATATGACCTATGCTCCTAAAATAAATGTTTGCTTTCTCTCTCCAGGATCATCAACATGGTGACCAGACAGGGTGCTTCATGGGCCAACTCTCTGGGCTCTGTTGGTAAGACCATTATAATGTAACTCTCATATCAGGCATTTTAACTAATCTCATGGATGAAAATCATATTGCAACACGTGAGAAGGCATTACTCATTTAAACGTGTAAAATTGTTGTGCTTTGTGTTGATGTTGGGTATGTTAACTTTGAAAGTTTCCCTCTTTTGTGCATTAATGTGCATTTTGTCTTTGCAGCCTTGTTGTATAGTGCTTTTGGTGTGGCGATAGAGAAGGCCAGAGGAGCAGAAGATGACATCAACACAGTGGCTGCTGGCACGCTAACTGGGATGCTCTTTAAATCAGGCAGTAGGTGTCTGTTCTGCTCTCTATCTGCCATGAATGTGTAGTGTACATTTATTGTCTCTTCATACAATCCTCCTGTTGAAATCTGATCATATTGAAACGAATGATGACTTTAACACTACTGAACGATCACAGCATGCGCCATCTTGAATACTAGAATTTTGGTTAGCCAATCCATCATATGAACGTTAGGCTGCAACGAATGATTGTTGTCTGGGGGTTATTTCTTTATTTATTGGTTAATCTATGAAATGAATGTCCACTACAACTTCCCAGAGCCATAGGTTAAGTCAACAGTCCAGTTTCCAAAGATATTCAGTCTACTATGTTTTTATAAAACAGGGAAAGACAGCAGCTACTCACATTTGAGAAGCTGAAACCAGTGATTGTTTCACATTTGCGCTCAATATATTCCTTAAACTATAAATTGATTATCAAATTTATGTGTATTAAATTTCTGTCCATTGCCTCATGGACATGATTAATTGTCTAATTATTTGAGTGCAAATAACCATCTGATTCAACGTAAAGAGCAGGCTTGCTTGAATAATGGGGTAAATAATGTGTTATTATGACATTGATATCACTGTTATTATGTTGTAGTGATTATTGCAGTGCTGATTTCACCACCTCATTTATATTTATGTGAATGCTCAGTAGGCGTGTTGTGACACACAAGGCATGTTCTGAGGTGCTGTTGAGTCCTAACCCTCTGGTGCTTTGAGTAAATTCAAATAACAAGAATGATCTCCTGAAGTTACAGTTTGGCAGATGCTTGTGATGCATGTTTCTTTTATGTTCGCTCATTCTGTTACTACTGTGTGTTTGCAGGTGGCCTGAAGGGCGCAGCCCGGGGAGGTCTGGCTGGTTTAGCCTTGTCTGGTGCCTACGCTCTCTACAACAACTGGGACCGCATCACCGGCACCCCATCATCCTCCAGGCTGTACTGACCTCTCACACACACCTGCATCCACATTGGGGCCAAATATCTCTCCGGGACACAGCCTTTAACCACAGCGCTAAGAGGAATTAGACTCTGGTCAAATGCAGTGTGCTTTCCTTGGAAGTGTGAGTTTATCCCAGTGCGCTGGTCCTCTCCCACTCCCATAGCCACTTTCCTTTCCTGGAGCTTTTTGGGAATTAAAATATGCATTTGAAAAGATGTGAAAATGCAGGCTGGAAACCCAGATGTAGACCATCCTATAACACCCCTCTCTTTATGTCTTCATCCTCTGAGGTATTCCTCTCTCCGATCTGATCAGTAATGAGAAGACCCTGTGAGGATGTTGTATCGAGGTGTGTCATTTGATATATCGTTGTTTATGGGAGTTTTGAAGTCAATAAACCCATGACATTTTGGGTTAAACAAGCCAATTTGTAAGGTGACCTGTGACATCTGGTGTGGTTCACCGGATGGATTCATGTTCTCATTTCGGACTTAGAAGAGCAAAGACATTTTCAACTACAATCTCGAAACAGAACTAAACCTTACATTCTGTTCTACTCCTGTATTTATTATAAGAAGTCACCATAGAGCTGAGCTGGAAGTGCTGTTTGTCTCCGTACATCCACTGTATTAAAAACAATAATAAACAAATGAGAAATGTTGACCAGATATTTTGCATTTAACCAATTTTATTGCGCAAATGTAGACAATGTAGACTGGGTGTAAAAGGTCATGAGTAGTGTTTACTGTGCAGTGCTCTGTCACAACTTCCTGCTGTTCAAACCAGAGAAGTGCACAGTGTAGACTGTACAATGTGGTGTGTTAGAAAACAGTTAATGCACATTCAAAACATCTATTTACATTTTGAAGTGGTATTAAGTTCCAGAAATTGTTACCATGTCAGTGGAACATGATTGAACTTTTTAAATTAACAGTTTGCAGTCAACTGAAGACATTAGACATAAAACACAGCAGAACTTATGTTGGCTGTCAGCGCTAGGTCAGGTGTCCCGCTTAGTGCAGGAAGAAATCCCTGATGCGTGTCGCCTCGATCCAGGGGATGTAGGCAGCGGTGCGGGTGAAAACGCTGGGTTTGTTCTCAACAGTGCAGCCAATGGGACCAAAGCTCACCACGCCGTGCACCTCCCAGCGGTCCTGCCCCACCTGGCACAGCAGAGGGCCACCAGAGTCGCCCTGGGAGAGGAAGAAGGAAAAAGCAGAGGGAAGAAATTTGTAAAAATGAATTCTCACTACTACCTCCAATGCTTTATAAGTCTCAGTCCTACCTGGCACGCAGCAGGTGGGTCCTCTTTGTCCCTGAACCCTGCACAGATCATGGAGTCTCGGACACGATCACCCCAGAATTTCTTCTGCCGGCAGGTCTTGAAGTCAATGATGGGCAGGCGGGCTTGATTCAGGGCTTCTGCCAGAGACACATTCTCCTTCCCTCCTGAAATGTGTTCAAGAACAAAATTTAAGCAATTTAACTGCATTTTGACTTACCTTTTAGCCACACTAGCGGAATGGTAATGTCTGAAATATCTCGACAACTATTGGACAGATGGTCGTGACAATTTGTACAGACATGCATGTTCCCCAGAGGATGAATCCTGCTGATTTTGATGATTCACTAGTTTTTCCTCTAGTGCCGCCAGCAGGTTGACATTTGTAATTTTGGGTTAAATGTCTCAACCACTACTGAATAGATTTCCATGAATTTTTAAGACATTCATAGTCCCCTCAGGATGAATTGTAATAATTTCCCCTGTCTGTTCATCTAGCGCCATTATCAGGTCAAAAGTTTGATTGGGTTATGACCAAATACCTGCAAGACAAATGATATTCAAGTCAATCTCAGCTGTACTTTTGGTTTAGCGCTAATTAGCAAATGTTAGCATTCTAATATGCTAAATTAAGATGGCAAATGTGGTCAATTTTATACCTGGTAAACAGGTAAATCCTGTTAGCATTGTTTTTGTGAGCATGGTAGCATGGTGACGATATATGGAAGCAAAGAAAGACCATAATAATTTGAATGCTAAGAGAAACTGAAAACATAATGGTGAAACTTTACCACCAATGAATTGATGGCATTCAGTGATATCTGAGTTCATGTGGTTTTAATTCCTCTGTTTAACATTTACACAAGGTCATTTCAAGTTTCCTCGGGAGCCTTGATGTACAAGTGTGAATCTTCAATTTTTGTCTCTGAATTTCACTAGTCTGATTTTAACAACCTTAAAATCAGACTAGTAATCAACTATTTTGATTCAAAAGTCATCAAAAAAACTTGAATTTGAATATTGAACTTTTGAATTTTCAAAATGTGTGAACCCTGTAAATAAAATCACTTTGCTGAAATAGATTTTTAGTAGATAAAACTGAAGTCACAACAATTCAGACAGATGGGTTTCATAGTAAAATATTGTAATACATTTGGTTGTATTTATATTAATTAACATAGTATTCAGTCATGGTTAATCACTGGCCATTGGGTATTAAGTTGCTTATAAGATTCTAATTATTATGGCCTTTCTTTGCTTACATAATGTTAGCATTTAGCTCAAAGAGTACAGTCCGACAGAACAGTTAGTATGACTTTACTATTGTTTCCCAATACTGATCAGTGGACCTTCCTCCACAGCTTTTCCCCCTCTTGTATCCCCTTTGCTCCACTCACCCCGGGTGTCTCCCCAGCCTGTAACCCAGCAGTAGTGTCCCGGGTTAAGGCTAGTCTGCTTGCGCGGCAGGCAGGCGTAGCGGATGAAGTTTGAAGGGATGATATCTGTTCCAGCCTTCACCAGGGCGATGTCGTAGTCCAGCTCGCTGTGAGCAGGGTAACGGAAGTTCTCGTGCCGGTAGATCCTCTTCACTGGGAAAACCCTCTCTGCCTTCTCTGAGCGCTTCAGCTGGTGCTTCCCCAGGACAATCCTCCAGCTCCCAGCATCTTCAGCTTTACCCCTTAGAGACCAAAAAGTTAGTTAAGTAAGGCTTTTGGGGTGTTTTCAATTTAAAAAATGTATTCAAACATCAAACTACAACTAAATTTGCTACTCTGTGTTTCTTTCTCTATGTTAATGGGTGGGTTTCTTACTTTTGGAAGCAGTGAGCTGCAGTAAGCACCCAGTTCTTGTGGATAAGAGTTCCTCCACAGACATGGATGTAATGTTTACTTCCCCTGGGACGAACCTATGAGAGACAACCAGATAGCCTCCTCAGTGATGTGAGATTATTTTACTGGTCAGCTCAGAGATGCTCATTTAAATTCATATATCTCACAGAAACATGGCCATAAAAATCCCAAACATGCCCTGGTATATATTTCTAAAATGTGAGACGCTGCAGATTTTCTCTGTTTTACATCATTTTAATTTGAATATCTTTGGTGGTTTTACACACATTGTTAGTATTAACAAGTAAGGCATCTCCTTGTTCTGGAAACTTGTCATAAACATTTTTTGCTGTCTGACATTTTATACACTTAATTGAAAAAACACAGTCAACACATAAACTGATGATGAAAATAAATTGTTGCAGCCCCAGACCAAGCCTCTTGTACAGGTTTAGTGCACTGGAGTTATTTATGTAACATTTCCATGCAATCAATTACTTGGTGTCCTTGATTAAAGACCTCCCGCTCCCTTAAATACTGGGCCACGTCAAAACACAGACAGATTTACCTGCAGAGAGACCTGCCAGGGCCAGGAGTGAGGTCTGGCCTCGTTCCCTGACACAATCCTCTCGGCCATATTGGGCTTGAAGTGAGCCATACCACAATCCTTAGGCCAGTCTAGGAGGGGAGAAACACCACACAAAAGACTAGATAAAGTCCCAAAAAACAGAGAAATCAAAAAATGTATGTAAGTATGTTTTAACAGGAGCCTTTGTGTTTGGAGGTGTGTGTTTCTGCATGCGTTTGCCCTCACCCAGGTGGAGGAGTTTGTGCTGTTGCTGTCGTCCGGTGGTGAGTGTGTATGCAGCTGCAGGCAGAGATGCCTTGCTCAACAGGAGCGGCAGCAGCAGAGACAGAAGGAGGAGCAGAGGAGGTCCTGGTACAGCCATCGTCTTTCACAGAATCACCGGCCGGCACACATCCCACGCTATTTATACCAGGCAGCAAGCACACACAGATGTACATACACAGGTACACATACTGTACAGTACACACACACACATACACACAACAGCACATCTCCAGGGACAATGAGCTGTGTCACAACAAAGGCAGAGCGCTGGATTGTTCTCCTGCAGCCATGAGTTTCCACTGCCGCTGAGAAAAAGGGGATTTCGGGGAGTCCCATCAGCACTTTCACATACATATGTGTGAGTATGCTCACAGTACACCAACATGCACACAGCACAAAGGCAGTACAGCACTGTACACAAACAAACATCACGTCACATGACTTATAGCAGTGACATAGTGACCTGAAAGTGACCTTGATTTTCCAAATCTCCACTATAGTTCATCCTGTGTAAACATGACTCAGTAGAAAACATGTTGTTACTGATGTATTTACCTCCCTCACAATGGCTATTATGGATATTCATGCTTCACAACTGGGAGTTAGAGGAGTGAAATCAGAGGAAAGACTCGAAATTAAAGGTTCAGTTCTAGAGTCAGGACAATAAATCGGCCAGGCTGATATTAGCTTATGACAGATATGCCAGTATCAGCTTAAATGTTGGCTAATAAATAACAATAAATTGCCCCATAGAAAGATTTCATCAGAGAGTACTGAAAGGGTTTTTAGCCATGCTAGCGGCATGTATGGATGGCAATGTATGTTGGTCAGTCCACCACTTTGATTCAGACTGAAATATCTCAGCGGCTATTTGATGGATTGCTACAAAATATTGAACAGTTCATTCATTGTCCCCAGAAGATGAATCAGTAGGACTTTGTTGATCCCCTGACTTTTCATCTAGCGTCACCATCCCAAAATTCATTTGTCCAATACTATAATCAAATTACCTGCAAAATTAATGACACTGTACTTTGTTTTAACTGCTCGCACATGTTAGCATGCTACCATGTTAACATTATTACTGTAAGCATGTTCGCATGCTGATGTATGCTAAATAGCATTTAGGCTTTGGTATGTCTAAGTACAGCCTCACAAAGTCGCTAGCTTGGCTGTAGACAGCATGTTTCAACTGTAACATGTTCCACTCATTCAATATATATCTTGGTCAGAGTTGTAAAAACAAAAGTAAGGGATCCCTTTCAAAAGTGTTTTTATATTATGTTTAGCCAATATATCTGCATGGCTGGATACCACAAAATAAAAATCTTTTTGGTTGCACTGACCCTTTAAAACCAGATTAAAAGAATAAATAATGAAACAACGACCCTCTTGCCCGCTCTACACACATCTACACACATCAGCTTTTTTCTGCGGTGAATGAGAGACAATGTGCCTGCTCATCTGTATGGCAGCGCCTGAATGGTCAAACCTCACCACAGTGGTTCACCAAGTTTACATACAACTCAACTTGTGTATGTGTGTATGTTTTCCACAGTGAATGAGTTGAGCGGGTGTGGGAAGAGAGGGAGGGAGAGTTTAGTGGCTCAGCTGTGTATTTTTGAGTTAGTGTTTACCATTAAACAACGTATTTGAGCTGAGTCACCTCCTGTGTAATTATCTGTATAAATATTTGACAGTAAATCCTATTGTGTGCTTCTATAGCACTTCCCTCATTTGTCAGCTGTAAAGGGTCAGAGATCTTTCCTGGGCTTTATATCTGTCCAGGTTCAAATAAGTTCAAAGAATTATTACAAAGACTCAAGAAGCATGTAACAAAAGTGTACAAAAGCAAAAAGTGCACAAATAAAAGTGGTATAAGAAGTATATGGTCTTTTACTTAAGTCAATGTACAGAATTATTGTCAGTTATTATCATTAATAAGTAAGAAGAAAATAATAACTTTTAATTAATTGTAATTTTAAAATTTTTTTAGAGCAACAGAGATACAAAATTTGGTTATATGCATTAATACCTGGTATATTTAACAAGCAACCCTTTACAGCCTTATTTTTGATTGACGTCTATTCAAGCATCTTTTTTTGAAAGTACTGAAATGTATCTGAAAAAAATGCAGCAGAGGTGGAAGTCATTTTTCAGCTTGAACAATATCAGTGAACAAGTCAGGGCAGCCTGTACGTAACCTGAGAGGCAAAATCAATGAAAGTACTCGCTGTAACACATTAAGCTCATTGCTGTGAGAACATGGTAAATAAATAAACACAGATGTAAATATAAACGTTTTCATTAAAATATCATTGTTTCCATTGACTCCCATCTTCTTTCATCTGCACTATGATGACTGGACAGTCAGAAGTCAATGTTTGGAAAGATAGATTGATCAAAGATTCAAATAAGTGGGACAGTGTGTGGGCGGGGGGGCCGCCGGGGGCGGGGGCGGGGGGGGGGGGGCGGGGCCGGGGGGGGGGGGGCCGGGGCCGGGGGGGAGGGGCGGGGGGGGGGGTGGCGCTGGGGGTGGGGCGGGGGGGGGGGTGTGGGGTGGGG
>JAVQJD010020203.1:0-12805 GCA_036023655.1 Nannoperca australis
TTTAGCTTTTTGTGTCGTCATGATCACATTTCTGAATGATGTTGTCTCAGTTCAACGATGAGAAGAAGCTGATGGGTTTCCACCAGAACCTGGAGGATGTGACAGAGGACCAGCTGAGCCTGGCATCCATCCACTACATGCGCTCCCACTATCAGGAGGCTATAGACATCTATAAACGCCTTCTACTACAGAACAGGTCTGGGCTTTCCCCTGCCTTTTACTCTCTTAAATTTGTTTCACAGTTCTGCTGCACTTGGGCACATGTGCCACCCTAGCACCACCTTGAAAGGTGTGAGTTGTTAATGGAGGAGTGTTAGATTTCATGTGCTTTGCGCCTTGTGGTACCAGAAAGATAATTCAAGTGTCAGTGCAGCAGACCTGCTGAGCTAGCTTCCTCTAACGCTGATATACTGTATCTGTAGTAGCAACTGTAAGAAAATGAAAGACTTTGATTTCAGTAGATATCCTGTGCCACTTCTCTCAGAGAAGCTTTGTGGTGTCTGTGGGCCAAGGTGCATCAGAGTCTTTTTACTAGGTTGACAGCAACTTCAGTTGAAGGCCTCTGCAGCAGCTCTGAGTACGCTTTTTGAATGCAAATTAGCCTTACTACCACTGCTACCTACTTCTTCTGAATGCTAACGGAAAATGCTAAAATTTCACAATAGGGTTATGCAAAACTTTGCATAATTCCCTCAGTACCAGTCGCTTCTCCCAAAGCCTTGGTGTTTCTTCACTGGAAATGTTTTGTGTCAGCTAGCCTGCAAATATGCATTCCTTTAAAAAATCATGTGTGGCATTCAGGTGTTCCCTATGATACATCTGTTATAAAAAAATATGTCAATATTTAAATCTTTTTATTATTATAATATACATATTAAGACGATCTATCTAAAGATATGTTGCTATAGATTCTGCAAACTGTACTACAGGTAACTTTTGAATGAATTCCTGATTACTTATCTGATTTAAGTAATAATTTAATGACTGTATAGACACTACCATGTCAGGCAATATAAGATAATAGTGAGTTTTTAAATTCATGACACGGGTAACATTTAAATAATGTCCTGTTTTATATGGCATATATTTGTTCAAAGAAAAGGCATGAAATTGCATCTTTTCTTTTAGAGAATTCCTGGCCCTGAAAGTTTACGTGGCTCTGTGTTACTACAAGCTGGACTACTATGATGTGTCCCAGGAGGTGTTGGCTGTGTACCTGCAGAGCATGCCTGACTCCACTATTGCCCTCAACCTCAAGGCCTGCAACCACTTCAGACTCTACAATGGCAAGGCAGCTGAGGTACCCGGTGTTCGATTGCTGCATATCTCTTTGGTTTTTGGTTGTTGTTGGTTGGTTGTCTTGGACGTGTTTTCACATTTTCATACGCTCAGTATATGAAAGTCAGTCAATGTTTGTATGTGTAAGAATTGATCATCCTAAAGGTTCAAAGTTAAATGTCCCCTTGTTACATTATTTTAACAAATAAATGAAAAAGCAAACAAAGGACAAAGAAAATTTTGTTTGTTCCATTTTGTATTTTCAAATCTTCGTCCATGTTTGTGGCTCTACAACCACACCCCAACATCAAAAATCCAGCAAATAATATAATGGCAGATATTTACAGCACACTGTAACTCGTAGTGAGAAGGAAGCAATTAAAGATACTTTCAGTGCTTTTACTGGAAATCTTTGTTTTTTAAAATACGATTAAGTTATTAGACCCTTATGCAGCATTAAAGTTGAGTCAGTAACTTCTTGCCCTTTTCATTTCTTTGGAGAGAGTAACTGGTCGTAGGTTTGACTTACGTGTGCACTCTCTCCTTTTCAGGCTGAGTTGAAGAACCTAATCGACATCTCCTCCTGCTCCTTTGAGTTTGCTAAGGAGCTTATCCGACACAACCTTGTAAGCTCTTCACATGCTCTACTGTGTGTGTGTGTGTGTGTGTGTGTGTGTGTGTGTAGGTGGCTGCACTAGTGACTTACTTTCTACTTTTCCACACTCTGAATCTCTCCGCTGTGTACTGCAGGTGGTGTTTCGTGGTGGGGAGGGGGCGTTGCAGGTGCTGCCTCCTCTGATCGATGTGATCCCTGAGGCCAGACTCAACCTGGTCATCTACTATCTCAGACAAGGTGTGTAGTCATGGCATTGGAGGTCTCTGGAACAAGCCAAACAAGGAATATAGTTAAAATTCATCCATTAAAATGCATGAATGCAGGATTTTACTGTAAAATGATGAGTGAAGCGTTAATGATTCAGATCTTTAGACCTTGATTTAAAATGCCATCAATTATTCTCATCCAAGATAAGTTTTGAAAACAAAAACAAAATATTTCTTCTAAACTTGCTGTATAATACGTCTAAAGTAGAATCAAAATGATGAAACAGTATACAGCACAATAAAATCACCCTCTTTCTCTTCCTCCTTGTGCCATTTTCATGATACATTTAATGTAAATTCAGCATCCCTGTTTCCATATTTGAGTTAATTCAGAGAAAAGCTGCCCTAGCTTAGGGATTCACACGCTCCATTTTGCACTTCCAGATGATGTCCAGGAAGCCTACAACCTCATCCAAGATTTGGTGCCCACGACACCTCAGGTGACGACTCAAAGTGACCTTGAGGTTTATTGTGATACTACACTTGTTCTTGCAAGGGCGATGTAACTACAACAAAAGACTCCAGATGTGCTTAATTTCACTCGAGTGTGAAAAAATGTAATACATTTCCTGTGTTTAGCTACAACTTGAATATTTTTGTGTTCATGGGTTTATAAGTTATGCTCTTTTACAGGAAAGAAACTAACCAGTAAAAACAGAATCATGTCGGATTAAATGAAGCCTTTTAACAAACCTCTTCTCCTCACTCCACACAAGAGTTTCTGAAGAGCTTTTTCTTTTATGTGACCAGTTTTTTATCTTCAAAAGCACCTTAGTGTCGCATGGATCTGAAAGCATGTGAAGTGTTTGGCTTTTGTATCTCTTTTATGCATTTTTCTTTCGCTTGTTGAAGTGGATTTTGATGGGGTTAGAAGCGGCAATGGAAAAAATAGATCACATGATTTCAAACGTCAGACAAAGTTCTTAAAAGAAGTATTTCACTTGATTTATATTTTTTATATTTATTTTATTTTAAATTAATTATTGCTTTTAAGTTTTTGTGTGTGTGTTTACTATCAAGATAATCAGGATTGCCATTTTCCCTTTTTTTTTTTCTAGACAAGAGAGCCTGTGAAGTTTTTGACTTTGAACATTTATTTTCTCAGGAGTATATTTTGAAAGGAGTGGTAAATGCCGCGTTGGGACAAGAAATTGGATCAGTGAGTATTTCTGTTAAATAAATAGTTACACGTCGCAAACATATTTGTTAACAGTGAGTCCGAGACAGATGTATTATTGCGCTTTTATGTTTCAGAGGGATCACCTGAAAATTGCCCAGCAGTTCTTTCAGTTGGTCGGAGGCTCGGCCAGCGAATGCGGTACATCGAGTAGAAATGTGATCAATATGATCTTGTAAAGCAACACTGTGTGAGCATGTATGTAAGTCTTTTCATTTTTATTTTAATTATTTAACATATTTTTTCCCTTTCAGATACTATTCCTGGCAGACAATGCATGGCCTCCTGCTTCTTCCTCTTGAGACAGTTTGAAGATGTTCTCATATATCTAAACTCAGTCAAGGTTAGTGTTTGTGCCGCACAAGGCATCGCATTATATGGTATATTCCTGTGAAGAATCACAGCGGTGTTATTTTACCGTGGTATCATTATGTAAGTGGGGGTTGAAAAAAAAAGACTCCAACGCACTGGGTGATAGGTGTCACTTCAGATGACAAGTGGTGCTTTACAGATGCAGTACATTTATTCAGGTGTGTGTTTGTGTCTTTTTTTCTTTCTTCCCTGTGATTTGCACTTTTGTTTGGACATGTGGACACTTAACCTTTTTTTGTGTAGGCATAACTGTGCATTTCTTTTTGCAGGGCTACTTCTATAATGACGACACGTTCAACTTCAACTATGCCCAGGCTAAAGCAGCCCTTGGCAACTACAAAGAAGCAGAGGAGGTATCTTACTTCAGCATAAGTCTACACAACTTCTTTTTACAGGCTAGAATTGTTTCTGACTAATTTTAGTATTTCTTTCAGGTTTTTCTGCTGATTCAGAGCGAAAAGATCAAGAATGACTATGTTTACCTCAGCTGGCTGGCACGATGCTGTACGTATGGTAGTCCTACTGGTGATAGTATATTTAATTAAAAAAGTATTTCTTCAAGGCAGACTCATTCATGTAGCACAGTTCTGATTTCTAGCCTCAGACTTGTAAAGTCACTTTTGCACGTTTGCTGGTATTACGCTCCACAGCTCTAACAAATGGATATCTCCATTAAAAGATTTTCTTTTTGGCTTAATCCACATTAATAAAACCCGCACACAAATGTTTCATATTTTCCAAATCTAAACCCATAAAAGTCGCTGAAACTGCCTGTGAATGATGGATTATTGATCACCCGTCTTGTTCTCGTCAGACATAATGAACCAGAAGGGTCGGCTTGCCTGGGAGCTCTATCTAAAGATGGGCACTTCCTCTGATTCCTTCACTCTGCTGCAGCTCATTGCCAACGACTGCTACAAGGTAACATCAACCTCTGTACTCTGCCTTATCTGTGCTGACCGCTTAGATGGGAATACAAGTGTAAATGTATGAATTATTGCTGAAACAATTAGTCAATGAATCACTTAGTCGATCAAAAGAAAATTATTCGCCAACATTTGTGATAATCAATTAATTGTTTTAAGTCAAATATCAGGCAAACATTCTCTGGTTTCAGCTTCTGTAATGTGAGTTTCACTGTTTTATATCATTGCATATCGAATATCTTTCCGTTTTTGACTATTGGACAGACAAAAGAAGTCATTTGAAGACATCTCTGTGGGTTCTGGCAAATTGTGATTCTACTAAATGATAAACTAAATCATTTTTTATTGACTATTAGGTTATTGTTTGGTCTATAAAAATCTCCATCACAATTCCCCCGAGCCTCAGGTGACAACTTCAGCTGTGTTGTTTTGTCCAACCAACCGTCCAAAACCAAATTCAGTTTAGAATGTCAAATTGAGTAAAGCAAATATGCTCAGATTTAAGAAGCTAGCGGCATCAGATTTTGGGCATTTTTGCTTAAGTCAAGTTAAGTCCTGCAATTCAAATTCCAAGGCCCACCATTTTTTGAATTCAAATACGACAATCTTGATTCCCAAATGTCACCTCAAATGGAGAAAGAGCACTTTTCCTTCTCTATCTGCCTGTTTTTGTCATACCATTTGGCTCCGTTATCGGGAAGTCGGTACTAGTGCTCACGATCACAGACGATTGTTTCAGATGGGTCAGTTCTACTATGCAGCCAAAGCCTTTGATGCTCTGGAGAAACTGGACCCAGGCTCCAACTACTGGGAAGGCAAGAGAGGGGCATGTGTCGGCATCTTCCAGCTCATTCTGGCAAACAAGGAGTCCAAGTATGTTTGTCTCTTTCCTATGCAGTAATGTGGGTCTTGTTTTAATCATTACACATTTAACAATGTTTTCTTAGTTGTTTTTTGTTGCAAAACATAATTCGTCATTTCCCAGAAAAACAGAATAACATCTAGACTCGCATATCAAACTTCAGTGATCTGTTTGAGCGGGTGTGATGGCTAAATAAAAGAAACATGAGCACATTCTTGATCTAATCTTGTTTCCTCACATGTCCTGTTTGTGTTCTAGGGAGACACTTAAAGAGGTGGTGTCCCTGCTGCGAAATTCAGGAAACCCGCAGGTTGAATACATCATCCGAGTTCTGAGGAAGTGGGCCAAAGACAACAGAGTCCTCCTCTCATGACAGCCTTCAGCACTGAACTTCAGCTCACTTCATCAAGAGTAGCTACGTTATCCAGACATCAGCAGTCATTATAGTGCATCTGGCCATTTCAATGAATTGTCCGAATGATATCTATGCCACATGAAACAGAAGTATGGAGCTAATGTATCTATACTGTAGTGTTTTGTATTTAAAATATGTAAGTTTTGAATTGCAATTCTCTATGTACTTGTATATTTGTATTAAAATGACTTTGATGTTGTCAGAGATTAATTTGTATGAATTTTAGTGCAATATCTGACTTCACACTGTTTTTTTCAAGCAATACAAAACAATTTCCAGAACAAGAAAGAACAGAACAATTAAGATGTAGAAATCAGGGACAATATACGAGTGTATGGAGGAAGGGAAAACTAAATTAAATTATCAAGAGCAAAATAAACATATTTACAATGTGTACTAATATGATAATTTACCCAGTAAACTTTTAAAATGAATAAGATCCAGTGAGTGAGTTTCCAGGTGATTTGCGACAAGGTCAAGAGATGTGTGTTTTCCAAAATACATGTGTAAATAGTTCAGGAATAATTTATACTGCAGAATAACAGAAATCCATTTCCAACTTAAATTTCCTCACAGTTTGTATGTAATAAGGAGCATGGCTGCTACGATTGAGCTGTGTGACAATATTATACTTCATACTGACTCTAAGCAGGTTTTGAGTATGTAGTGTGTTGATGGTGGAAAAGTAACACAGGTATACTAAAATAAGTCAGTATCAAACTAAACAATGTTTGATTTTTTGAGTGTGGCGTTGAAATACACTACCGTCTTACACTGCATTGCACAAATGAACTGAGCGTCTCCAGTTCTCACTGGTGATGAGGCAGCTCCAGAAAAATCTAAGGAAACAAATAAACTAACAAAAGTTGTCTTTAATAAGTATTAATAAGTGAATCTTTAGAAAACCTTTTTTCTTTGTGAAATGTATTTGGCAATGGAATTTCAGAGTTGGAGTTTAATTAACGTGCATTGGTGCATGAAATGTACCACTTCCTGTTAGTATAACAAGGTTAAGGGGGGTACTCCGTTGATTTAGTGTTGCACTTTCATAATGTTATGGGGTTTTGCGATTGACTGTTTAAGACAAGAGTTGTGATGAATGTAGCAGACGCAAAGACATCTTGAATTTTAGTTCCTAGTGTAAGTCAAGCCTCACAACCTCTGTATCCTACAATTTCCATAATGCAAATAAATAGCATTTATCATTAAACTAGTCTAAACTGACTATGGCATCACCTTTCAAACCTTATGTCTTGTTTGTGATGCAGATATTACATTAAAGTTGAATCAAGGCCAGACTTGACAAATTTGCCAGAGCTCCTTCAGACCCACAGAAGACATTGTGAAACAGTTTTCACAAGCTGAGAGCACGTTCACATTAAGTCGGTTACATTTGTAGATGCATCCCTTTCTCTCTGTTTCAGCCTCTTTCGGACCCCATAAAAGAGCATTTCCCAAACTATTAGTCAGCACAGTGAGGGTCGGGGGCTGTGTGCAACAGTGCCAGTAAAGAAGACTTGAACGCCTCTAACTTTCTCTGTGAAGTGCTCTTTCAATTGCAAATTTAGCAGTTTGGCAGAATTTGCCACATTAGGTGGGCGATAGGTGTGTGTGTGTGGGTGTGTGGGTGTGTGTGTGGGGGGGGGTTAACAGTAGCAAAATGTTGCCCTGGGGCTTTCTAACAGGTTCAAGCAGCCATAGTTTCTACCACACAAGTACAAGTACAAATACAAGAATGAATGTCAATTTTAAATCTATTCACACCGTTTATTGTAAGTAGGAGCAGCTACACTTAAACTGAATCTCAACAGGTGATCATTAGTGTCTGTAACTAAATCCCTTGTGTTGGGGTGGTTAACTGAGACAGCCAATCATCTGGCTTGCTTTCTTCCGTTCAGGATTTGATGTTTTGAGTGTGTGCTGGTGCCATTGTAGAAAAATGCACAATTCAGCATTTTCCTGAATAGACAGAAAGAAAGGCATCAACTGAAAGCAGTCGGTTCTAAACACCAGATGAAGGTGTTAATCGATATCTGGATACACACGGAATGTGCTCTGTACATCCCACATTCCGCCCTTCACTTAGACACTTTATAAAGGTCATAATAGTACTGATAGTGTTGTTATTATCGCATGTTGTGACAGAGGCGGGTTTAGGATCGGGGCACGCGGTGATTGGACGTGATGACCCCCCTGTGTCACGATGCTTCCGTTTTGAGCGTGCGCGCAGGCGCAGCGACCCCTCTCTTCTGATATTTTATTTACTCCCGAAACCCAAGATGGCTCCTGTGAATGTCTCGGTCCCATAGCAAATTGAGGATGCAAGTAGCTGCCGAAAAAACAACTTTTCCCCGACCTTCGCATCCCCTGGAGTTCAATTCGTATGGTGCGGAGGAGACCCTAACATCCGTCTAGGCACCGAGCAGCCGCCGGAGCTTCGCGAAACCTTCTTCAATCCACCAATTTGGAGTAGTTTCGCGAAGTAGCTCGTCTCCTCGCTGTCGCTGTCTGTCCGGAGCGAGGTTTGAGACAGGCAGGCAGCTCATCCAAATGGCCGAACCGAGAAAAGTGCAATTTGTCACCCTGTCGGCCTTCGCAGCTGGAGCAGCCGCGGAGTCCAGGAAACGCCGGCTGGAGGACGAGGCCGACTTCAACTTCGGAGGAGCCGGGGAGGTCGAGGCAGCGACCGGGGCAGGGGGTGCTGCCAGCGACGGTCGTTTCGGTAAAACCGGCGACGGGGACAACGCTGGAGCCGAGAAGAAGGCGACGGTGCGGCTCAACCTGTCCCTCTCCGAGCCCGACGACCGCTCCTCCGTCGAGTTTAATTACGGCGAACTCATCCAAAATCTCCAGGTAGGATCTCCCAGTTTAACTAACACTACCAGGCCGAGTGAGGCTGGAGCTGGAGTTCATTTTATTGCTCTTGGAAGTGTTTGTGTGGACTTGTCATTGCTAAGTAATGGGGGTGGAGGGGGGAGTGCACCTTGTCCTTTGGTGGACTAGCGTGGTTGAAACTGACCATTAGTGCGACTCAACACAAAAGACAGCAGCGGTGCTTTTGGCCACAGCCAGTGCGCTGTGTGTGCTTTCCAACTTCAGCTGCGCTCAAACACATTGTAGCTCTTTTTTTTTTTTTTTTTGCGAGGGGACCTCCTGTTTATTCACACGCAGAGAGATGAAGCTTATCTCGTGCAGCTACCTGTGTCCTGTTCACTCAGACTTGCCCAGCAACAGCCCAGTCTCTCTCTCTCTCTCACACACACACACACACACACACACACACACACACACACACACACGCACACACACACACACACACACACACAGCCATTACAGCACTTGGAAATGCCACATGCAGTTTGGCCCTCTGGCTGCGGGTGATAGATAGATGAGAGAGCATTGCTGATGGAAGTACCAGGATGTAGCATGGGAGCCAAGGCAAATGTCAGAGCTGAGAGATCAAAGACAAGCTCGCCTCATTTTTGATTCCGTACAGTTTGGGATGATCACGTTTTTGCTATAATTTAGTTTTACACGAGTGGGAAATTGGGGAGGGGGGGAGAAAAAGTTTTCAAACCACAATATAATAAAATATTTCCTATTTGAATCCAAAAGGTGGTCATGTCAGCACCACCGTTGACATATTTTGTGGTTTTTGGATTGTTATTTTAAGTTTGCTGGCAGTATTGTGGTAATATATTTATTTTACTGATTGGATTTTATTATTTTTTTTAACAGTCAGTGACAAAATACTACCCTGAAGCTGTTATTGTTTCAGTGTGAGGGGCACTGAAACTGTCTAACTCTGGCTCTTGACATCTGATTATTCCTGTTCGCAATCTTTAAATTTAAAATGTTTCATTATTTGTTCCAGGCAAAGAATAATCCTCCAAGTTCAACTTCAGTCCACAATCCCAGTGACCCCTTCAATGATGATGAGAGAGAGCGGCATCAGGTTGAGGCCCTGGCAAAAAAGTTTGAAAATAAATATGTGAGTAGTTTTTATTATTATTATTATTATTATTAATACTACATTATTATTGTTTAAATCTCTGAATTTTACGTTTTTCTGATCATGTCACAATTATATCTTGACCGATACTGGATTTATGAGGCTGATACCAATGTCGGCAAAATAAATCTGATAATGATATATCGCAGATAAACGCACAACGTAAACAAACATGACATTTTACTGTTGAAAAATCCACTTGTCAGTGCTTTCTGGGGAAAGACAAACAATGTAACGGTGCAATTTCTTGTCACTTGACCAACATTGACACCACTATCTGCAATATGCTAATATCAGCTGATATACTGGTTTAAATTAGGGTTTGTTTGTTTTAGCAATTTTGTAAAGTCAAGGGAATTTCATTTATAGCCCCATATCAGTAATTTGCCTCAAAAGCGCTTCACTCCAACTCCACAACAATAACAAAAAATACCTTGTTAATGTGGGAAAGGGAAAAACCTCAGGAGCAACCGAGGCGGTTATACATATACTTTGTAATACTTGTCTGATATTCTGGGTTTCTTTTTTTTTTTTTTTTACATTAACGCATTCCATAAACATTTTTTTATAAATATTCCTTTTGTTTTTAAAGAGCTGTGACCCAGATATGTATTGAGCGGGACATTTTACAGTTGAAAAACAAACTATTCAGTGGTTCTGATGGACAGACTGTGTATGAGAAAGTGTTTCTGTACGACCTCAAACATATCTTTGGCATTTCCGTAGTGCAAGTTATTTCTGACATATATGCTTATAACAGTATATCTGTAAGAAGCTAATACTGGTCGATATATCACTGTGGTCAATTTATCAGTCAGGCTCTGGTTGTCTAATGTATGTAATGTTTGTGTTCTTAAGAGGACCAAATGCCACTAAAACCACATCCACATGGAGAAAATGAGGACATTTTGTCAACCCTCACTCTGAAAAGGGGCCATTTTAAGAAATAGGTTAGAAAGAATGTGAGGAATGTGATTCAAAATCAGATCTTAATATTTGGGATTGTTATTTTATTTTTCAGGGTAACACAGAGAAAAAGAAGAAGAAGGACAGAATGCAAGATTTGATTGACATAGGCTTTGGCTATGACGAGACAGACCCTTTTATAGACAACTCAGAAGCTGTGAGTACCCCTCACTTTATCAATGAAGAGGCTTTTTTTCAATTATGTGTCTTTTTTTTCCCAGGATGTCACTTTAATTTAGTCAGATGTCTCCCTTTAGTGTTTATAATAACATTGCACAGTGCTCTCTTTTCTCTCTCATTATCTGTGGATTTATTTGCCGTCCTTGTCACATTCCTGAACTGCTGTTCTCTTGTCTTGTTGTGTTGAGGTAGACATTATTTCTCTGTGGTTAAATATTGATTCCCTGGATGGCTGTTTTTAATACAGTTCATTGCAAGTGGCACTTCTAAAGATAGATGCTTGTCCCTTCTCACAACCAACCTGAGAGTACGGTCTAAAATCATCCCCATGACTCAGTCATGAATACGTACGTGCTCCTTGTACGTGTTTTTGTTTGTCACCGTTTGTTGCTCAGTATGCAGAAGATATCACTCTCTGTCTGACTGTAATAGGTAGAATTATGCTCTTTGAATGGGTTCTCTGCCATTATATGCTAATTGTTTTGTTGTTTTGATAGCTTTCCTCTCTGCACTCACATATTGGCAGCGCCTATTTGACCCCTTTCTTCTGTTTTGATATGCTTCGTGATGGAAAACTGTTTCATCTGTGACCCGAAAGGACTTGGATTCTTTTGAGCAATTTATTTATTTTGGCGCATGACAAGTCATCCATTTTCACTGGCCAACAGAAGAGCACGGGCTGCTTTGTGAAATGTTAACAAAAAACATTATCCTTTACTCAATATGTTTTGAAATCCACAGACAACTCCAATTTCTGAAGGGATTTATTGTTTTACAGACGCCTGTGATCTTATACTGCAAACTGTCTTCTATTGTTTTGTTTTTCTCAGTATGATGAGCTGGTGCCTGCATCTTTGACCACAAAGCTGGGGGGATTTTACATCAACACTGGCACGCTGCAGTTCAGAGCGACCTCTGACTCCGAGGGAGAGGGGGACAAGGTGAGGCTACCTCAGTAACAAATTAATATTGTACTGGGTTTATACATACATACACTCATTCATATATATAAATCATTTTGTTTACTACAAACTACTTTGACTAGACAACGTATTGTTAGATGGATGGATTAACTTTATTAATCCCTGAGGGGAAATTGTTGCAGTTGTAAAAAGGAATATGCAATGGTAATTTATTCCAATTATTTGTTGAAAACGTGTTTCTAGTTGCATGGAAATATCAGTTGGTTGTTAGGTTGTGCTAGCTCAATAACTATTGGATGGATTGGCACAACATTTTGTTGCTTTTTTGTTGTTGTACAGCCTCAAAGAGCTGCTGGTGTGGCCGTAGACTTAGTCTTGTTTTTTTTGGTGCAGAGTTCAGTGAGGAAAAACAACACCTTGGACACTGTGGACAAATGGTGGTCTGGGAAATGTGTCAGATGTAATAAATTGCCAAACCATGCTTTATTCAGTAGTAAATAAAACTGGAGATTATTTTTGATAAATAATATGGTTAGTGAAATCTAGCCTGTCCCGTAGTTATCGCAACATATGACACAGCAGGATCTCAACTGTCCTGGAGGGGCATATGAATGTCCTTCCAAAACCAATTTCCATTGGTTTTAGTGAGATGTGATGTAGACGTTATCTTTCACCACATGAAGAAAAATCTCTGAAGGACATACTGGTGCATGCGCGTACACACACACACACACACACACACACACACACACACACACACACACACACACACACACACACACACACACACACACACACACACACACACACAC
>JAVQJD010020216.1:0-15174 GCA_036023655.1 Nannoperca australis
TTTTTTTGTGTTGTTTTTTTTTTTTTATTTCTGGTGTGCTAGCTAGTTCTTTATTTCTCACCCACATTCACACCCCCCCCCCCCCCCCCCCCAAAAAAAATAAGATTCATGTTAATCCCTCCCAACTCTTTTCATGCCCTAATTCACCTGCAATTCTCCTCTCCTTTGTCGCTTCCTACTGTGAACTGCTGGTACACACTCTCTCTTTTCTGCATCATTCCTCTCCTCCTCTCTCTCCTCCACTCTGTCCCATGAGTTCCCAGAGGTGACAGGCAACGAATGAGGACACTCATTGTTACGCCAGCTAGAGCAAAGCCATGCATTTTTAATCTGCTCTGACACTATTTTCCATCTCTCTCTCTCTCTCTCTTTCTCGTGCTTATTCTTTCTTTGTTCTTTCTCCCTTTGCACCCTGTCCCCCAGCCACAGCTTGATTCACACCCAGCGGAGAGGCATTTCACCTGGGACCACAAACCTTGGTGTCCTGCCTGCCCCTGGTGCTTGTGCCCTGCTGTCTGTGTATATATATATCTGTGTGTGTGTGTGTATACACGTGTGTGAATGGCAGACACCTCTGCAGTGTAGTTGTGCTTCAGGGCTTCGCAGCTTGTGTCAGGTGGGGGGAGAATGACAAAAGGGGAGGGGGTCTTCATCCACTGACCTTCAGCCATTTGCAAAAGGCTGCTCTCGTTTGCTCTCACACAGACACATACAAACATTTTGTCCACTGCGCCTAAATGTCGATTCATGAAACTAATAGCACTACTGAAGTCCTTTGGTTGCCAGCTGACAAGAGTCTCTTGTGTGAATAGATCAATGGATTCATCAATAAGACACTAAGCAGATATTTAGCATTGTTGATTGAGAAAATGACAATCCCTTACACAAACTAAATGCATCCGCTTTCCTGATCTTACAAAGAGACATTGACAAAAGTTCAAATTGTTAATTAAAGTAATATACACTCAGTTACCAGTTTATTAGAGACAAGCACGTTAGACTAATGGAATCTAATACAACACCGCTCAATAAATTCTGCCTTATGGAATTTATAATATTCAGAGAGATTCACATTTTTTGATTTAATGTTATGGCCATTTTTGGCAGTAACTGATATGGCCCTGTGAAATTATACTACACTGTAGTGAGAAGTGTTTCTAATATTGTGTCCATCCCATACATATCAATAAGGGTGTACTAAATATGAGACACCACTTAGTATAGAGACACAGTTCAACAGCATCACAAACCACAGCCTCCAAAATGTCCATAAATGTGAATCTCCTCTCTAAACTCAACAAAGATTGTTGTTAAACTGCATTCATTTTAGCTAGTTGTACCTGGCAACTGAGCATCTGGACACATTTATAATAACTGATGAATGTATAACACAGATAACACTACATTATACATTGATTATTGAGCAGTGGTTCCCACACTGTTTGACCAATTTAAAATTAAGCAATGTCTTGCTTGGTGTCAATGTCTTACATAATATGCCTACAGGATGTGACCAGCTCAACCAAAGACTGCCCCCCCCCCCTTAAGTAAGAAAAATAAGCTTACAGAAAGAAAAATTGATTAGACTTCAAATTATAGCCTCAAACTAAAGGCAGGTATACGTTTCTGTATTGATACACAGGCCTTTATTTAGCCCCGCCCCTTGCACTGGATAGCCAATAATTTATTTATAATGCTGATCACTTAATAATCAGATTTATTGATGCAATAACATGCCTCTGCCTGCACCGTGTTGTTATTTCCATGGTTTTTCCATTTTATTTCCATGGTTCTCACATGTGTGTGGACGCCATAATGGAAATCTTTACTCTCCTGCCCTCTCACCATTCTAATAGAGCATTAGTATTTTCTTAATGGCGCCTTTGGTATCGAACTCTCTCTTTCCGTTAGGGTTGAATTGCTGCTGGGTCTTTCCTTTATTCTCCCCCTCTTTTTCCCTCCTGATGTCACCTCACCTCTTTTCCTCACCGATCTCCTTGTCGCTCCCTCGGTCCCCACCATCCCTTCCTGCTGTTCTCTCTCCTTGTGCTTGAAGACGGTGAATTAGCTCCAGCCTTCAGCAGGGATCTGCCTGTAATGAAGCCTTTGTGTTTGTACTCTGAGCCGGCGCCGTTTTGAAATTGAATTGGATGTTCTCTCCTCTCCTCTTACCTTCCAGCTCCCAACACGGCTCAGGCTTTCTCCATTATCTCCCGCATTCCTTGCCACAATGCTCTACATTGTGCGCCTCAATACGCAGGCATGTTTTTTTTAACGCATGCAAACGCTCCCAGGCACACGTCCAAGTCCCCTCACCTGGTTGCATAATATGCTACTCAGATACACATACATATACAGTAGCAGTGTGCCACTTTGTGTAGTATGAGTGCTTAGAGATGTGCACTTGTTCAGCCATGCGCGTTCCCATTTCAATCCAATAGACAGCACCCCTTACCATGTCCATGGCCCAATTTGCAGCAATGCTTTATTCAGGCACCCAGAGCTCCCCATACACTTGCACTTGCACCCTCTGTAGAGTGCTTCTATCTCTTCTTCCCTATACTGCAACTGTGATCAGGGCTTATAATTCAAGCTATGTTATTGTTGTTGTTGTTCCCCAATGTGTGAGATTGCGTTTCAAGTCTTCCTGCCCTTGTCTCATTCTTCACAAGTAGCCTCCCTGCCGTCTAAGAAGCCATCAACATAAATCTGAGATCACCAAATCCTGCCTGTGTAGTGTCTAATGCGCTTCCTCTCTGTCTGCTCCCACCTCTCTCCCCCCTTCCCCTCCTGTACTTCCTACTGTACTCTCCCGGTAATGGTCGAGAATGAAAAGGAAAACTTGCATCTGTTCACTGATGTCGGCTCCCCCACCCATTTTTCCATTATTGTTGTTGGGGCTTACCCATGGTTTTTGGGTGCTTAAGAAGGTAAACACATTAGAAAGCCTGGCAGGAACATGACAGAATACAGGGGCAGGGTTTTATTTTGGGAGATTGAAAAAGAAATAAGTGAAATAGCAGGTGAAGTCTGATGAATGGTAGATGATTGAATGGTTTCATATTCAAAAAAGGAAGAGGAGTAGACGAGGGCCCCGTACTGCACCAGGGGGTGCACTGAGGACTATAAACAACTCAAGTTGCTGATTAATTGTACTCATCAAAACCAGAAAACACTCCACATGCAGACCTTTTGCATAGTCAATGCAGCCTCAGTGTGACAGCCGCTGTCCAATTTTAAGATCATTTTTCTGTTTTTAATCCTGTTTCTCTTACATGCAGCATCATAACAAAAATCCATTACCGCTTTTGGGCCAACATGTCATGTATCCAAGTACCTCCCTAAACTCTCTTCGACAGTGGCACCTTATATATGGATTATAAAAGAAAGATGCAAGTGTGACATTTTGAAGATAAAGAGGAAGATATAGAGAATAGGAGTAGATGAAGTGTGTGGAAACAACAGACTTTTGATTTCAGGCCTTTACACAAGGGGGTCACGTCAATATATTATTTTTATTTTTTATTTATTCATATATGTATAATGTGTATGTATGTGTGTGTGTATATATGTATGCATGTGTATATATATATACACAGTACTTTCACACAGAACGCAAAATGTTTTTTTGAGCGGCATCAAATAAAGGCATCAACCAATCACGCTGTGCGGACCGGACGTCACGTCACAACTCTTAATGACAATGGCAGATCTTTTGATTGTTTGTGTTTCTCATCACACAAAATAAAAACAATGAACTCAAGGACAACGTGTGGAGTAGCATTGTTGGATGCAGGACAGTGAGGAGCTGATTACTGTTGGATGTTGTAGAGTTGGTAGCAGGTTTGGCTCGCCCCTTTAATCAAATATAGAATCAAATCGACTTTGTTTGGGTTTTAAATAAGTAAGTTGCATGACATAAACCACATACATAACCTTATGTAACTTATAACTTTAAATTACTCAACATTGACTTGATGTTTTACACGGCAATTCAATGTTGAATTTTTGACCCATCCAACGTCCTCCCTTCGTCGCTCTTTATACTACGTCACCTATCGCAGATGGGTTTACTTTGAAAGGCCCTGTGTGTGTCATCTCTGGACGTGAGACACAGAAGGCCGTGACAAAACATCGGTATTTGATGTCCTGGGAATGAGAATGGGCTGATGACCCGTACCCAAAGTAACATAAGACACTGAAGCGTACATATTGGAGCACACATAGGCTGAGTGCTCCAGTCAGTGTGTTGTTTCTAGTATTTCTGTGTTTGTTCAGTTTTTATCTTAAATGATACATGATATTTTTATCAATCGATCCATCTATTGCAAATTTGCATCACTGCTGTTATATATAGTTTTAATGCAAAATATTAACAGGGTGAGTATTTCATATTTGTGTCCTTTATTCTTCATGTCCTCATTGTGTAACGGCTTTTATTCTAGAGCTTTCAATGACTGAAGAATAAATGTTTATCTGTATTGCAGCAAAACAGAGCCTGGTAAACTATACGTAAGCGCACCACTAACTTTTCCATTTTAACCTAATGAGACTTCCCATTGGCACCTAGCTTATTTGACACTCACACTATTAGTACTGTAGGTTTATCGTGGGAGAGCTGGGCTTCTGTTTACGTGTGTACGAGTATCAGCATCATTATGGAATGTATCATTACTGCTGCATTATAGCTGGTTTAGTGCTGGTGGATGGGCACAGTCTGTACTGGCTGTTGTTCACTCAGCCATATGGCAGGGGTGATTACCCCAGTGGTGTCTGGCTTTAACTTTCACAGGTGGCTCTGTGGTGTAAACAGATCACTGAGAGGAAGTTCTTTTTAGTGTTTGTAATAATCGTTGATTTGTAAGAATTGGCATGAATGTGCTCATAAAGATTTGTAAGCCTTTATTTGTGTGATCCTTTTATGATGGAACATTGTTTCACTGGCTCCCTTTATTGTAGCCTGGTTATGTTTTTAATGAAAGCGATGCAGTTTGTAAACCTTGCTGAAGGGCAGAGATTTATCCAAAGCTGGTGTGCTTCGTATTGAAGTTTTTTGCTAACCATTTATCGAGGCAGTCATGCACATACAATTGTTGGTTGCAGGTTGAATTTCCTACATCGTTATTTATGTTCTACTTTTCTTGGCTGTTTATTAATGCTTTCCAGTTACAGTGACCCAATTTATAATGGGAATCAAAAGTTTCATCTCGTGCAAACACACACACACACAAACCTGATAGCTTCATGATAGCTACCTTCAAAATGTAATTGATTAAAGAATGTTGATTATATGATTTCACTTGGGTTGTTGTGTGTTTTTAAACATGTAATGTGCTGTAACATGCACTGCAGTACATTGACTAGCTACATTTTGCTTCACCTTTTTAAAATAATTAGATTATGCAAATTAATTTAGAGCAGACTGGAAGGATAAAGAGTAAATTGAAGTTAACATTTTTGTTTTTGAAAAATTCACGACATTCTTTCTATAAATTCCTGACAGAATATCAGGGTGTCTGGCTGGAAAATGATTGCTGAAAATATATGCAGCATGAACATTACATGCAACATTAAAGTGGTGATAATAAGGTGCAGAATGAGCTAATAGCTAACGGGAGAAACATAAACCTTTTTTGGTAAGCATTTTTTCAGACACATTGTCTTAATTTTGTCTGTGTAATAGAGGGATACAGCACGTGTGTGTGTGTAGGTGTCTGCAGCATAGCCTCAGAGATTAAAGGTTCCTCTGGTGAGTGGTCGATGCATTTAGATTGATCATCAGGTATTGTCAGGACAAGGAGGAAAGGCTATAGTCAGACACACATGAAGGCAAGCACTCACAACTGTCCTTTGCCAATGCACGGCACAAAACAAACTCCAGCCTCTGTTATGATTCCAAATCAATAGGTGAGCATATTGACTTCATCTCAAGATAACGTGATCATCAGCATCTTACATCACTAAACAAAGCCACCTAAGACAAAATCCACACCTTCTTTGTCTCCTATACAGACACATTTTACAAGGTCATAGTCAGTGCATTTTGTATCGATCAACTGAACCGCTGTCTTTTAGCTTTCGTACTTGGTTTGTGTAGTAAATCTTCAGGCACTGAGTGGTTTCAATTGGCCTCAGAGACAGCCGGTGTAATGTTATTTTATTCCAGGGTCATAATTTATCCTGTCTGTAATATTCCCACTGAGACTGTTGGGAGGATGCAGTTTGTCTTGCGAGTTCAGGTTGGAAGCTCAAAGAACTCATTGCAACTCAAAGCATTTTCTGGGCACTTTTTCAGAAGGAGATTGAGCATTAGCAGTGCTTACATAATGTGATCCTTTAATCTCAACTGCAGTCCCCCCCCCAATCCAGCCTGTGTCTCCTCTCTTCTCTCTTCTGCCCAACCTACCAAGCCCAGGGAAGTGCATGCATATGTGTGCATATTCTGTCCCCTTTTTCACTGCTCCCCATGTGCATCTGTGTCTAAGCTGTGTGTCACCTCGTATCTTTTCAAACCAAATTCTTGCCACTTTTTTGTTCTGAGTCACAAAGCGACACAGCACGCCTGTGCATGTTCCCGCTTCCTCAGATTTAGAGCTGAACTAAAGGAGGCCTGAATCAATGTTTTCAGAGCGGCGTCAGTTCCATTTTTCATCAGTTATTCTTAGTTACTTCCTTCTTTCCTCCTCAAAAGAGGAAAGAGAGCTGGAGAGAGACGGACTTGATACTGGGACTACATGCGAGAGGAGCTGGGTGAGAGGTCTTTTGTAAGACACTGCTTTCAACCATATTGCTCAGATCAATATGCCACCATAGTAAGTGCACTGAGAGAATTCAGAGGCCAATAATGAGCTCAGCAAGTCTACAAGGTCCCTGAAATTAAACACATTGCTCACCTGCAACAGATATCAGTGGGCCTTGACTCTTAGTAATCATATCGGCGCCTAACATCAATGGAAATCGCTAAGCTGGAACGTTGAGTAGACTATGCCAACCCCATTTTATTGCCTCTGTTGGTCCCCAGGTATCCAGCGTGCTTGTTTCTTTTGATTCCTCTGAAATGTTTGCAACACTATATCCTTCCACCAGCCTTAGCTGGCATATTGAAATGTCAATTGCATTTACAAATCTTCAGTTGCTGTGACATCCTCTCAGAGTTTCGGAGTTTGTGTCTTCCTACCTGCTGAGTTTACCAGCTATGAGGTCTAAAAGCCAATAAACATAAAAAAGGATGTTAATTATTGCAGGTTTCCTTCGAATACGATTTGTCACTGATGACAGAAGAATATTAACCAACAAAACTGATTAAACTTTCCAACTTCATTAAAGAGGGGACTCTTTAACACCTCCTTGCCTGAATTAAACATGTTGGTATTCTAACACTGCTGTTGTAAAATGTATCTGCATTCTCAGTCAAGGCATTTCAGATCCTTTTAAACCCAACTTCAATTCTAGTGATGAGCGTCAAAAACACACCCCATGCCTATTTAGTGTCTGTTTTAATTGTGGTTACATTACAGGGCTTTCCCCTAGCTTTCAGCCTTCTATGTCCAGTTCTATTCACCATCTATTCACCACCTTTTTCACTTAAAAAAGTTCTCTGTAAGACACAGGTAGCTTATGAGTAAATGGAAGATCAGGAAGGTTTGGAGGTTGGCTTCTTAAAATATAGGGCAGCCTCCCTAATAAGGTGCAAATATCAGGCCCGTGGCATGAGCGAAGCAAATTGCTTTTTGACAGTATATTTAAGATGGTAATCGACTGTCATTTACCAGAGCCAATTCTCTCCGAATTGCTACGTGTGCCTCGGTGTCCCTCCCTCTCCTGCTCTGTCTCACATCCTTTTCTTTCTATCTGCTGTCCCTCTCATTTTTCCTGTCTGATTCTTCCATAATTCATTGATGGCGAGAGGCAAAGCAATACCCCCCCAGCCTCACATACAAGCACGCACACACACCACTTCACAAAGCACAGTAATGGACATAATAGATGAAATGCTGTATTATATTCAGAAATCCAGCACTTGCTCTGGGCTTAAGGAAAATGTTATATGACAGAGTGGTGGATTTCATACCTCAGTTTTACGAAACAAGCAGCATGATGTGTGAAGGTAGACCATACTAGATTTGTGTATGCACATCCATATAGTAGTTAGAGTAATATATCTGCTAAATGCCTAAATGTAATATTGAAAACATGTTGAAACTGCTTATATCAAATACACTGTGTGCACAATTATTATTATTATTATTATTAAGTGAGTATTTTGACCATAGCATAATTGCTATGCAAAATGGGCCAAAAAAAGATTTTTTAAAAATCTGAAAAATCTAAAATTGTAAAAAGTCTTTCAGAGGGATGCAGCACTTGAAATAGCCAAGAGATTGGTACGTGATCACAGAAGCATCAAACTTTTAGTTGCAAATAGTCAACAGGGTCGCAAGAAACAAAGATGCAAATTAACTGCCAACAATTTGAGAAGAATCAAACGTGAAGCTACCAGAAACCCATTATCCTCCAACACTGTCATATTCCAGAACTGCAACCTACTTGGAGTGCCTAGAAGTACAAGGTGTTCAGTGCTCAGAGACATGGCCAAGGTAAGGAAGGCTCAAACCCGACCACCACTGAACAAGACACATAAGTTGAAACGTCAAGACTGGGCCAAAAAATATCTGAAGACAAATATTTCTGAGATGAGAGTGACTCTTGACGGACCAGATGGACGGGCTGGATCAGTAACCAAGGTGGAGGTGGGGTACTGGTATGGGCTGGTATTATTAAAGTTGGACCTTTTCAGGTTGAAGATATACTCAAAGTCAAACCTACTGAAAGTCAAACCTACTCCCAAACCTACTGCCAGCAGTGGAAGAGGAACAAGTCTGCATCTTTCAAGAAGACCATGATTTTTATGCACGACGATGCTCCATTGCATGCATCGAAGTACTCCACTGCATGGCTAGCCAGAAAAGGCCTTAAATATGAAAGAATAATGACATGGCCCCTGTCCTCGCCTGACCTAAACCCTTTTGAGAACTTGTGGGCCTTTCTTAAACAGGAGATTTACAGTGAAGGAAAACAGCACACCTCTTTGGGCTGCTCCCAGACACTGCTGCTGCTGCACAAAAAGTTGATCATCAACAGATCAAGAAACTGACAGATTCCATGAATGGAAGGCTTATGACTGTTATTGAAAAGAAGCATGGATAAATTGGTCACTGATTTTTATTTTGAAATGTGGGAAATTGTTGTTTTTCATTTCTTTGCGTAATCATTATGCACATCAATAGTAATTGTGCACACAGATATTCTCCTAAGAATGCAAAACCTCACTTTTACTTTCTTGACTATTCAGGTTTGAGATTTATTCATATTTTGGATTGACCGAGAGCACAGCAGTTGTTCAATAATAACATTAATCCTCAAAAATACAACTTGCCTAATAATTGTGCACACAGTGTAGTTGAAACAAAATTTGTGTGTGTGTGTGTATATATTATTATTATTATTATTATTATCATTATTATTATTATTATTATTATTATTATTATTATTATTATTACAAGTGGAACTATAATTACCTTCCTGATATTTTGAATCCCTCATCGCACTTCCATTCTAATTGCCAGTGGGCTCATGAAAAATAACAGTAGTGCCTGTGTTCCTTAAAGGTACTCTCTGCCCTCTTACTTGGTTGGCTGCTGCTGAAATGCCTTTTGTCATTGGCCACTAAGGAAGCAGAAATGGTCTCTAATTGCACCTGCCATTGTCCCAATTAACATGCAGGAGAGATGGGATGGCTGCCAACACATACAGCTGCTAATGGCCCCCTTTTTTGTTGTTGGTTGTTGCTATTTTCTAGAGGCAATCTCAAGTTGTAGCATAATGGTTGCCTCTGAAATGCAAACACAATTTTCAGGCTCCTGTATGCACAGGCAGGATCCATACTGGTCTCAGAACATTTTTAAAAATGAGTTTGAGTTGCTCAAAACGTGGCCAGAAAGAGAAGATGTGTAAGCACAATGCAGAAATAAATATGGGGAAGTTTCACAATTCAAGTTGAGTGTAAATGTTTTAACTAGGTAATCGTAACCACGGGGGGAATACTTACATAAATGTAATTTTTAGCTGAGCTTTTTACATGTAACAAAATACATTTTTATTCACATGGCATTTTGTTGGGGAGAACGAAATATTCACATCGTGTCATTTTACTTCGGTGTCAACTATTGTACCTTTTTTAGGTGATCCTGAACAAAAATCGTTAGAAATGAGACATTTTTAAAAATCCTTCTTTAACAGATCAATTGTCACTTCTCTTTGCCATTTGCAGAGCAATAAAATTCATCCTTAACTGAGGTTTGACATTTCTGTTGTCTATTTTAGCCATTATGATGCCCGGGGTACAACAAGTGTCTGCTGCTGAATGGGTGTCCTTTTTCCACCCTCTAGTTGACAATGGCTTTAGAAAAAGCCCGGTGGCTATATTGACAGTGCAGTGTTTCCTTCCTAAAATAGACACAATACCTTTTTCAACTGCACACTATCAGTTCCTCGCTCCCCACACTGAGGCGCCGGCAGGTCTTTGTTTCTCACCAAGATGGTTCTCCCTCGTCTTATGGGGAGCAAATGAAGGTAGAAGGGGGGAAGAGTGTGTATAGGTGTGCTTGTGTGAAGGGGTAGGAGTTAGAAGACACTGAGCAAGCAGGCATCTGCAGAAGGCCCCGGCTAGCAAGATTGTTGTGCAGCGAATTCTCCCCTTATTCTCTCTTTCTCAAGCCTTACTTTCTTCTTTCTATTGCCTTCCAACCCTCTCATTCTTTCCTACGTCCTGTCTCACTCTATCACTTCTTCCTTCTCCTCCTCTCTCTCTGTCTGTCTCTCTCTCTTTCTCTCTTTTCTTCTAGATAAGACATGTAGAGCTGCAGGCTGCTGGGCTGGTTAATTGGAACGGGAGAGTCTTGAGGCCTGGCCAGTGAGCCTTGTGCTTCCTACCAAAACATCTCCAGGCACCAAGACAGCCACATGCATGCTGCTGGGAACACACACACACACACTCAAACTTAATCGCCTACGTTCCCACACGCCCCCAGCAAACATTTTACATTTCACGCATGCAAAGCAACTTAGAACGGATGAACAGGTAGGGTAGCTCAGTATCTCACTCAAGGAAAGAGGAGGAAAACAGCACTTACCGATAAATAAACCTCTATACTGTAAACATACTGTAGATGCCCAGAGCTGCCTTTGATTGCACTCTCACATGCATCACCTTTGGCACTGATTGGTGCTCCTATATGTCCACATGTATCGTACACAAACAAACTTTTACCCTTAAATTTACCCTTGCAGGTATTAAAGGTACAGCCATTTACAGCCGCTATTCTCCATTGGCACGCACCTATACTCATCTGGGACCATTATCAAGCCCACACAAGAGTGATAACATGACAGAGCTTAACCTGGGGCACAAACAGAAGTGCAATTTATTCTCTTTAGCATACACTGAAGTCAGATTCATCTGGATTTGCACTTTGAACACTGGCCGCACCTGTAGTCCGCAAGCTCTTACACTTCTGAAAGGTTGGAAGTAGGCAGAACCAAATTGGGATGGTGATGGATGGCTGGATAAACCGAGAGAGGGAGTTAAAGAGAGAGGGAGTGTGAGGAGGGAGAGGCGTGATGGGAAATGAGAGGCATTATGAGGAGGTTAGTGTCAAACAGGGAGGAAAAAGGAGGATGGAAGGACAGGCAAAAGAGGTATTTAGAGCTTGGATGAGCAGGCAGCCATACACTAATGTTACAGTATGTGTGCAAAAACTCACTCCGTCAGTCTTTCTGTCTCTGTCTCGCTAAATGATTGGTACATTACACTACAGTATGATGAGGCTGGCACGCAGTTCTAATGACGCCGCTGTGTGGAGGATGATGTGCGTGTGAGTGCATGTGTTGCTGCATGATTGTGTCTCAAGGAGCACCGCAGGCTAAGTGTCACTGACGTCCTCTTTCTGGTTTTTTTCTTTATTTATGTCCCCCATGCTCAGTCTCTCTCACTCTCTTCCTATCTTCCCCTCTGCTCTCTCCCATTGTCGGCCATTTTGTTAGCTTTATTAGGGATGTAAGAATGCCTTTATGCGTGACTTGCTAGCACTGAGAGGTCTGCTTCTCCTCACATCGGCTGTCACCAGCCTACACAATGCAGCATGTGTGGCTCTGTGTGCCTACATGTGTCCATTTTTGTCATTGGTGTGTCTTGTTTTTTTTGTGTGAGGCTGTCTGGCAGCACTGCCATCCATAGAGGCACGTCCACTTGTCTTGTGTCTGTAATTGATCTCTTGACTAGCCAGACAGTTTGAAAAAAAAAAAAAATCTCCCACACAGTCTCCTCTTAAAAATCCATCATTATTTCCAGCCAGTGGTTATTGATGGACTTAATAAAGGAGACGTTTGGGTGACCTGTTCCTGCAGAACCAAGTAAAATCCAAAGCATGCTGCAGAATATACTGTATGTGATTAAGTGTGATTATCTTTCACTACATTTCTTTTTTGTATTGTTCCCAAACCCACCCTGTATGACTGCCTTCTGCTTTCACCCTCACAACATTTCAGCTTGCAGAGCAAATTCATTTACTCCCCATGATTCACCCTGTCAAGGTGTCACGGCAAACGGAGCAACAAGGAGTCCCACTAAAGTCATTATTAATCTGGTTGTTACAGAGCTAACAGCAAGGCTAAAGCCCTTGATCTCTTTCATTAGCATCTACTCATCAGAGCTAAATGCAGTTAGCACAAACAGCCAGAGCTAGTCACTAGCGGCTTACATCTGACAAGACTGATCAAAGGCACTAGTATGATGTAGAATAAAGGCCCGCTCACCTCTTTATTACCTCACAGGGTCCACATGATGGGGGACTGTGTTGTCGAGCAATTATAATGTTTTTTGCATCCAGCTTTATTTAAGATGCTCTGTCTCCTTCATGTCTTCTTTGAAATATAGTTTTATTCTTTGTTTTGCATTCTTTGTAATCTAATCAATCAGTCATACATCTCTCTCTCATCCTGCAGGTGCCTCCTTTTTTTAAGATGAAAGATGAGCTACAATAAGAATAAAACCCGGACAAAATATATCAACCCAGAAATCGGACATCATGTCAACATGATGGCACAACATTCCTGATTCACAAAAATATAAACTTTAACTTTTTCACTTCATGACATATTATAAACATTTTACCTTTCAGTATTTGTCCTCCACATTTCATTTTAAATATTAAAATTGCACACAGACATTTTAGCCAGTTTGGCAAAAGAAAGAAAATCTTGCTGTCTTTTGTATTTGCTCCCTGGTTAACTTTTTTAAGAATTACCAGTAACACACACTAATGTTTTATTTACAGCTTCCTTAGAAATGTCTGACTTCCAAACTTGCCATGATTCCTTTTATCTCCCCTACCCCATTCCACTCCCTTCATCTGCGATATTCATAATGTCTTGGCACCAGCATTCTCTTCCCACGTTTCTCTTTGTTACTCCTTCTTCCACCACTTCTTGACCAGGAATATTAAAAGTGGCTCAGCGTGCCTCTCTGGTTAATTAGAGCACAGCAGCGGCAGCAGCAGCCTCATGCTGATGGATGGTACACTGCTGAGCTTCTCACAGGCCAGGAGTAATAGCTCCTGCCTGGATAAGATATGGTCTGTGTGTGTCTGCATGTTTGCATATGGAAACTAACTGTATAATACATATATGTCAGTGTATTTGTGCATAGGAAAAGTATTTGCATGTGTAAATATTTGTGTGAGTTATCCATGGTTTAGATTATTGGACTGTATAAATATTCCATATGCTTCAGCTATTTTTATTAAACTTGAAAAGTGTTTCAGTGTCATATTTACAATTCAAAAGAAGGTGTTGAATAAAGAAAAAAGAATAATGCGAAACACTGAACTCTGTGTAGCACTGGGGGGCAGTGAAGTATTCAAACCAGCCTCACCTGATTGTCTGTAAACTGAGTGCTGATAAAAGTCTGGCACAGTTTCACACAACAGGTGTAGTCTGTTCTTTGGGGAATCTGAATACCTTGGGCCAAGGCGGAGCTCTGCAAGAGATGGATTAAACACCAGAACACACATTTATGCCAAGGCATCCTGCACAATGTCTGCACACACACTGAAACTTATTCTTCAGTTACAAAAACAAAAACATTTGCGCAATGACACACAAGCAAGCATGTACACAATTATAAAATTGACATTCATACCCAATTTAAACATTTTTGTCCAAATACTATATGTTTTGCAAATGTTCCAAAAATGTAATCTATACAGAATCATGGCAGCTGACAGTTGCTTAAATGAGAAACATACATACACAAGTGAAGATGTAAAAACAACCACACCACTTTCGGTTTCCAACATATGTTGGTGGTTTTATGTGCCTTTGACATTTTATTCAATTTAAGCATGCGTTCTAGTCAGTGTTGGGAAGGTTACTTTTGAAATGTAATAGGTTACAGATTACTAGTTACCCTGTTTAAAAAGAAATAAGTAATGTAACTATTTTGATCACTTCATAAACTTATTACATTTGATTACTTTTTGATTACTTTAACAAATGTTTTAAACTGGGTTAATAAAGCTGAAAAGTCCTAAAATATACATTTAAACCAGGCAGTGTAAACCTCCCAACAGTTCTCTACACAGATTACTGTCTCCCCCAGTGTATGGAGAGAATTTTGTTTCTTTTTAAAGCAGTCAAAAAAATGGTTTAAGAGAGAAACTTTCCACACTTTTGCTTGCAAACTCTAAAGTTTTGCTTTCAAACCCTAAAATTTTGCTTGCAAATCTAAAAGTTTTCACTTGTTAATAACATGTATGCTTTGCTCTGCACGATCACAACTCAATATATCTATATCTGACTATATAAATCTATCTATATATACATATGAAAATATCAATGACCTATTCATACTTGTAGCACCGGTGCTATTAAGAAATGTTATCTATCATTAAGGACTTGAGTTAGTGCATAACAAATGTTATTACGTGATTTGGAACATGCACTCGCTGAATACTACAGGACAATAATGGAAAACAAGTGATATTTTGTGCATAATAATAGCAGCGTACCTGGACAAGCAGCTAAGATGACAAAATAATGCGTATTTGTTCAGCCCAT
>JAVQJD010020217.1:0-11539 GCA_036023655.1 Nannoperca australis
TTCTCTGTCAAATAGTTTTTGTTATTATAGATCTTGTTTAAAACCCTCTCTCTCTCTCTCTCTCTCTCTCTCTCTCTCTCTCTCTCTCTCTCTCTCTCTATCTATCTATCTATCTATCTATCTCTTCCGTTTCCTCTCAGTTTATTAGTTTTAAGTGATAATGTGGCCTGCAATCACAGCAAAATGCATACTGAATTTAGAGGACAAACTGAATGGATTTTTCTCTTTCTGATGCATCAGTCATTGGACAGAAAAATAATAAAGAAAAATAATTGTAGCTCAGAAATAAGCTCTCAGAACTCAGGGGAGCTCCCAGGATGACTTTCTATTTTGCTTGTTGTTTACATCTCTCATCCAAACACAAGTGTTTTTGTATCACAACCTGGCATCTACAGCATTCCAGCTTAAGAATATTGATTTTAGAGTTAAAACAACACCTGAAGGAAAGAAAATTTGTGAAACCATAAAATAATGGATTTGGGATAATGCTGTCTTTTACAACAAACTGAACCCATTCTGTTTGAGTAAATAAAAGAGGTTAATGAAATACGTTTTAGGAAGGATACATTCTTTACAATCTGTTGCTGATACAATGCCATGGCAGTTCAATTATTAATTTGTGTTTGTTCAATCAAAACAACCAACAATGATGATGGCCTTTCAGACTGTTAAACTAATAGCAAATAATTACATGTTCAGTGAGTAGGAAGGTTCATGAATATGCTAAATGAATTCAAATAAAAAGCCCTTAAAGCACATTTTATTTGCACCAGAGAGAGAGACTTGCTCCACTTTGTGTTACACTTACTGTGTGTATGCTTGCATTGTAGGTGTGCACTACACTGGGTGGAAACATAGCCATGTTATGAAATATTGAAATTATTGTCCCCTAAGCAAGCTTAAACAATGAGGGGTTATCGCTGAAGTCCAAGTTCAATGTGACAAAACAGCCATGACTTTCCAACTGACTTTAGCCCTGTGTGAAAAGCGCAGCTTTCTCGTTCATTTGAATGGACCCCATCTGTTGCCTCGGCAGTTGTGAGGCTCCAGCAAAAAAATGACAAGATCGTCGGGTCGTCCAGAAAATAAGCCTAGCTCAAAATATTTGCAGTCGTGATAAGTGCATGTTTCCAATAGGCTGACACATTTGTGGATCTAGTACTCAAACCAGCCTTTCTGGATTGTTTTTTGGGTTGTTTTTGTTTTGCTTTGTTTTGTTTTCATTTTGGTTTGGGGTGAATTATTTTGAATATACTCAGGCAAACGTATGGTTATAATAGTGTGTAAAATGGTTTTGTACTATCAAAAAACCCTCTTGTTTTGCTCACAAAGAACAAATACATTCAATATCAGGCTGATTCTGAGCACATTTTGCAAGCCAAGACAAATTAGAATACAAACAGATGCTTCAATAGAACATATCGCCACATATTCATCCAACTAAACTGTGCCTAGATGTACAGACACACACACACACACACACACGCACACACACAGGGAGACTAGAGATACGGTCTCTCTGTGAAACTGCAGATGCAGAGCGGGTGACAAAGCTAAAATATTTATACCCAGATCTTTGCAGTCTGTGCTAAGAGATGCAGGGAGACAGAGAGAAAGATGGATAAAGAGAGGGAAAGACGGAGAGATTCAAGAAGAGAGGCAAGTGTGTGTGTGTGTGTGTGTGCGCGCGTGTGAGTAAGAGGAAAAGCAGATTGATAACAACAGAGAGGGAAAGAGAGAGATATGAGTGTGCAGCACAGATGCCAAATGAATCTAGGGCAGTTCAGAAAAAAAACCAAGGCATTATTTTCAAAATCCACTTTGTACGTGTGTGCAAGTATGTGTGCGTAATTGTATTTCCATATTTGTGTGTGTGTGTGTGTGTGTGTGTGTGATCATGTTCAGGCAAATATGTAAGCATCCGTCTAATGTGAATGTAACATGCCAGATGCTGAAATTCAAGCAGAAATACCACAACTTTCTTCTTTGCTCAATCTTTGCTTTTTATTCATAACCCTTTAATAATTACAGTGCTCTCTTCATCACATCCACTTTTCTTCCAGCATGCTCTCTCTCTCTCTCTCTCTCTCTCTCTCTCTCTCTCTCTCTCTCTCTCTCTCTCTCTCTCTCTCTGTCTCTTTCTCTCTTGCTCTCCTTCACTTATCCACATTTTTTTTCTTCATCTAACTAAAACACTGACCGGTTTTGTGTATATAAGCATGGGTGTGGGTTAATAGGGGTGGGGGGTTGGCACAAAGTAAAGATGATGGCAGATGGTGTCCTTACTTAACACACATACGGTAAACACACACACACACTCACACACACACACAAAATACTGACTAAACAGATACACTCTCATACAGTTAAAAAGTAGTACATGCATAACATGCACATTCACACACGCAAGTTTCAGTACAGGCTTTGTCAATTCCACTAATTCACCAGTGGGACAATCCTTAAAAACTCATGTGTGCAAGTATTAAGTTTTGTCAAGATCTGACTTGAAGACGGTGGATCATGTCATTCTTTTTTTTTTTAGATTCAGAATGAATTATTGTGGTTATAATTGAATTTTAAATTTAATTAGATGCCACTTTTATCTGATAAAATGTTTGTATGCCAAAAATTTTACCATTAAGGAATTTATTGTACTCATTTTCACCAGTAATTCATTTTAAATGACTGCAGTTACTTTTAGTCATTCAAATAAAAATAAAAAAACGACATACTTGTTTCTTTATTTGTTTTTTTTGTCAAATGGAGATTTGATTTCTTCGAGACTTATTAGTTAAACAATTGCGTATTGCACTGTACTGAAAACACAAGTAAATCTGTTCTGCATTAACGCATAGTGCACTGCAGTAAGAGCCTGAAAATAGCACCCCTAACAGTAACAGCTGCATATTGTATGAGTCATGTCAAGCTCTTTCTTCCTCTGGAGATTATTAAATCCGAAATGTGTCCAAATGCTTTGCTTTTATGCAAAATCAGAATAGTTTAATCATTTTTTTGCTCCTTTATAGCATCATAAAAGCACTTGCACTACATGATCACAGCCTAGCTGTGAATTTGGTTTTTTTTGCATGTGTATTTTTTCTATTTGTGAGTTGATCCGGAATTCTTACATTAATTTATTTTTCCCACCTGTACTGTTTATATTAGGCTGATATATACTGGTCAGTATTTCCATTTGTTATAATGGTGACGCCATAAGAAGAACATGGCATCATGGGCTTGAATTAATCCAGTATAAGCATCATATAGCTTTAAACAAATGTTAAAACAAACTGATACAGATATATCCATTATGTGTTTCTGTCATACAGAAAGATTACGGTATATTGTAGCACATGCAGCATTTAGTGGTGTAGTAGTGTATGTACAGTATAAAGGTGTGTTTGTGCCCGTGTGAAAAATAGAGTGCATGTGTGTGTGTCTGTGTGTGTGTGTAAATGTGTGGGTTTGTTCCTTATATTCTGCAGATATTGACAGATCTCATAGACAGTAGGGAGATGTGGATGTCCATACACACATCTAAGCAATCACATACACGTTGCTTCAGTATGTTGCCACAAGAGAGCCGACACCTTCCCTCAAACAGACACGCTTCGTTGCACCGCCTCTTTCTGCTCAACAGCTTTTCCCCGTCAAAAACATTTTGTCAATGTCAGGTCATATTGCACCACTTTGTCACTCCAATTATACTCATAAAGAGCTCTGTTGTAAATCTATTAACGTGAGAGGAGGAATACAATGTCACCGGGTGATTGGCCTCTACATAAAGACTGCTGTGGGTTCATTGAACATTGGTACTTGGCTTCCAGTCATTTCCTCAAGTTATCAACCTCCTCATTGCTTACTGCCTACTGTATTTTCCATGAATCTACATGTGGCTGTGACAACAGTGAGAGAGAGTATGCCTTTGCAACCAGCTGATTTGGTTCAAATGAATGAACCCTTGTTTGTAAAGTTGGATTCAAGCTGAATTGAGGTAGCATATGTTGGGTCTCTGAAGCATGGTACTCCACGCTCAACATTGGACTAAAAACACACTGGTTTCTATAGTTTCAAACTGATTTCCCATCACCTGTCTCCCCATTTATATTACAGTTAGGTTGAAAGGTATGAGACATGACTATACTTATTATTACAATATTATGCCATTCAAGGGGTTAAAGTGGTGTTGGAGATTTGTGGTTCACTAACTTTTCATTACTCACTCGCTATTCTTTGCCTTCTGTTGACTGTAACATTCTTGTTTCCTGTCTTTATCTGTTTCCTCCTCTTTACTCTTTCCCAGGTTTCCCCTGTTTCTCAGCCTCTTGTCTGTCCACACTCTCTGCACTTCTTTCATGTCTCATCCTCCTATGGAACGGAAAACAGCGGTATCAACACTTTCACACCCCGCAAAAGTACAGCTAATGAAACTGCACCTGAATTTCTCAAGCCTGCTGTTCCTGTTGCGTTTCTGAAACCCTGCCAGCGAATCACTGTCTACCATGTCTCCCAGTCTCTTGCCCAAGGGGACCTCCCACAGGTTCCTGGCAGTGAAGGAGTGACGGTTGTTGTGAAACATGACTGTCGTGTTGATTGCACAGAGCACTGCAACAGCTGGTAGGCTCAAAGAGAGCGCAGTGTGATATGGCCAAGAATGTGATGTGGAGGAGTGAGCGAGTGTGAATATCTCCCAAGGGTTATCCCTCTCAGGATCTTTGCATAATACTTCCTGATGGATACTGAAATCAATTGTGAGGGCGTGGCTGGGAAAGGGAGGCCAGGGGAGGTGGAGATGGTGGGGAGCTCTAAAGATCTGAGATTGGCAATTGTAAGCCAGAGAGCTGACAGCCCTTATTCCCTTGAATATACACTCTACACTATATCAGAAACATATGAGCACACACTGTAACTCCTCGCAATGTAACAGCCTCGCAGCCCCTCTGTTTTATGCAACATTGTACAAAGGCTTATATTTTTCTAGGTCAAAGTACAGCATCTATAGATATACAGTACATACATATACATATATGTTTTGTAAATATATATGTAAATATACATAAATATATGTTTACATATATTTGCATAGTAATTAAAGAAGTTGAAAGACTGGCATTTTATTTGTTCATCTTATAATGGTCTACAATAAATTGTAGTCCTATGTTACTGCTGATTTTTCTCATATTACTGCTGTAAACTGATCTTTTACAGCAACGGTGGCATTAATAACTTGTTGCCTAAGTCTTAAATGACTTGTCAATCAACCTGTCATAGCAGGTTTTAATCCTGTGGTTTGTATTTTAACTTCTGTTTACATTTGGATCACAGATTGTGCCTTTAAGATTACATTGTATCAGCATGAATTTATGAATGACAACAATTCAACAAAGCCAGTATTTGATAGTGAGATAGCATATGGTTTTGTGACTTAGTGAGAGAGATAATGAATGATAGAATCAGCCAGTCACCCCTCCCCCCACACACCACCAGCCATCTTTATTAATCCATCAGTAATCATCAAACCAGCAGAACACACACTGCACATCACTATTGCATGACTACGCATGAATTTTGCATGTATTTTGTTCAATGTTTGCGCTGTCACACATGAATTATGCTTAAATATAAGCAGGTGGGTTTAACGTTTCTGTATTTTGCTGCCATTTAATCACTTACAAACGTTATCAACTCGTTATTATCTCACCCAACTGATTAGCATTTACTGTGGTAGCATTCCATCACTCCAATCAACCCACCACATCAGGACCACCAGCTATCCAAGTGCAAGGTGAATTACTTAGATAAGATTAGCCCTAAGCATCTTGGTCTCTCAGTGCACAGGTCAGGAAAATAAAATGGCTCTTATGGCACTATTTATTAACTATTCAATAACTACTCAAACTCCTATCCATCTGGCTCTCAGTTGGCTCAGACAATTGATGGAATATCAAATGCTTGAGTTGTGCGGAGAGAGACTGCTGGGATTTTTTATTCATCCTAGTTTGAACTGCCATGCCATTTTATTTTAATCTCATCAATCAGACTAAATAATGCTGTTGATTCAGAGTATGCCTAAGTTTGTATTATATATTATCTTCATGTTATACATATTTATTGGTAATGTTCCTATATTTAGGATTATTCCCATGTTTTCTTTGCTGTATGCTGTTTTTATGCTGCAAGTAATCCAGTCTTTCACTGGCATTGTTGTTATTTTCTCTCATTTTATTCACCAAGTGAACGCCACACTATCAGTTTGCATGTCTCGGATTTTACACAAGAAAAGTAAGCAGGAAGAAAATTACACTTCAGATTTCTTCCAGTATAACATCCATCAACTCCTGAGAGCAACCCCAACAGACAGCGCAATAGATTCCCTGAGTTATGGCTAACATAGTTCAATAGTATTCTGATGAACTGAAGATTACATAGGAACCAGGCATTGGGTTTGGTAGGTGGGTGGTCATTATTCAGGTCTTCCAGGCCTGCCTCCCCTACTGGTTTCCTCTCCCCCTTTTCCCTGATACACCACTGATCTGTGATTGCAATTGATTGGAACCTGCTCGTCATTCCTCCAAGGGAAACATCAGGAATCACTGACATCAGGAGGAAATGGATTTAGGGAGATAAGCAGAATGGGACCAATGAATGCAGCCGGTGGAGAGACAATGAAGCAATGTGTGGAAACCAATGGGGTGTAATAAAAGAAGGGAATAATTTGGGGCGTAGTAGCCTGACATGAATTCCTATTATGTATTTCCCCTTAATTAAAGTGGGTGTGGCCAATGATTGATGTGTTCTGGCTTAGGCACTCATGGTAAAGGCCCTAGGAGAGGTTTTCCTTACTGACAACTGAAAACAATTTTACTACACTGTGCATGGGGGAATCCACCTAACCAATACACCCCTCTGTCATTTTGAGCAGAAACCTGACTAAAGAAACAATGCTGTCTTACTGACATTCACGTCTTTGGTTTAAGACGAACATCAATTGACAGCAGCAGGTTTCTTGGCATCTGTACTGAATTCAAACGAATCTATTCACAAGCTTGAGAAATAAATGTAATGACACTTAATGTAATGTATTAATATGAATTTGGACTGAATTGTAGAATGAAGTCACAAGTGACATTTTAATCACATCCATTTCAACGCAAACATGCATTGGTAGACACATGAGCGTTGACTGTGTACACACACCAACGATTTAACGAACGTAGTGACAGATTATATTAGAATGTTGTGCATAGTTTCTACGTGTTATCTCGTGCCTGGCAGTCCAAAATATGTGGGCGAAGGGAGCTGTGTGGTCCATCGGTCAGTAGTCGGACACTGTTGCTGCTGCTGGCAGGAAATCTCTCTCTCTCTCTCTCTCTCTCTCTCTCTCTCTCTCTCTCTCTCTCTTTCACTCAGTCACTGACTCACACGCAAGCACGAGCACAGCAGAAGTAAAGGCAGCTGACAGCAAAGCCCTCATTGCAGGTAAAGTGTGGCGCCTGTCGTGCGGCAGAGTGGTCAACGCTGCTGGAAAGCTGGGCCATTCACCCTCAAAAACACAAGCTAGAACACACGCATGCACAGAGAGAGAGAGAGAGAGAGAGAGAGAGAGAGAGAGAGAGAGAGAGAGAGAAAGAGAGACACACACACACACACACGCACGCACGCACGCATCGTCAGTTTTATCCCCTGCCTGATTCCTCCCTCGATACTAAATCCCTTCTCGCACATCTGTCCATGGCGCGTACTCTGCCCGTCCATCCTATGCCCGCAGAACTCAGCATAAATACCAGCCTGGCTTCATGTGACACTGTAAATCTATGGCCTCAGATTTTAATCATTTCTGTTTGACATTTAAACCCAAATATGCAGAAATAGCAAACACACAAAGCAACAACTGTGGCAAAACGGGGGGAAATGTAGACTAATACCCGGCAATAAAATCTTATTCCATACCCGTTAATCATTATTCAGTTTCACAAGTCCGCTCCAAAGCGCAGTTGATGCAAACCCCAAAGAGAAAAACATGATTTCATGCCCTCGTAAAATGAACCATATGGGCTTCTGTTGCACCAAGAGGACTCTGCCCAGCAGCGCGTTGGAGTCTGTAGTGCAGGTGCATGCTCGCTCTGCCGTCGCTTGCATCCATCGCATATAATATATCAAACCAAGGCAACATAAAAAAGAAGATTTGGAAATAATCTAAAAATAGTAAGACAAACGTGTATTTTTGTACGGTACCTTTATTTATGTTCCTTCCAAATTATGCGTCCGTTGGCTGAAGCAAAAAGAGAATGTTTTTTTTTTTTCATCCACTGCTAACGTCGCAGGCTCAGCAGCACGGCGGGAGAGGATGACTGAGAGATCGAGAGAGAGACAGAGCGAGAGAGAGAGAGAGAGAGAGAGAGGGAGAGAGAGAGAGAGAGAGGTGGAGGATGCACAGACCTCTGCGTAGAGTAATATAGTTGAACTACAATGGGCATCTGCCTCTGCAGCTGGTTTCTTTTTCAGTGAAGTGAATACCTGCCTTCATTAATGACTGTGGAGTTGAAGGAAAATAGCAAATGGTATTGATATAATATTGAATAAATACTTAAGTCTGCATAATTAGAATAATTAGTAGGAATAGGCGCCTCAGGCATGCAGTGTATGGGAGTGACAGAGACACTTTTATCAATTATACAAGGTGGTGAGACACATAACCACCAATTCACCATTAAAAGACAAAGACAACAAACACGTGCAACCACAAAACAACCTGATTAGCCTATGTAACTCTTCATTGGTAATTACAGGAAGAAATGAACAGATGCTGTTGTACAAAAGTGAAAAAGGGCGAGAGGGAGAGGAGGGAGGAGAGAAAGAAGCAGGATTTTGCTCCATGATATGAATAAATTCTATTGTGACAGATTCAGTTACATTAACAAACAGGGCGGTGAATTATTGACTAAAAACATCCATGCTAAAAGCATCACATGTTGTAAGGACATTGCAATGATTTGGGGCAATGAAATATGTACTATGAAAGAAGTATTGCTCCAAGCTCCCAATAAATTCAGTGTCCAATAGGTCTGTTTGCATTAAAATGATCAGAGCTCATTCTATTGTCAGCTCCCTCATTACTTTATTTCTCCTTGTCCCCTCATTATTAGCAATATATTCATTCTCCACGTTGTCCATGTGCACATTTGAAGCTTGAAAAAGAATGAAAGATGGAGCAGGGTGGTGGGGGTAAGTCTCCAGCAGTTTGTGAATCAAGCTGTAGAAAAACTGCAAATCCAGAGCTAGAAAAGAGGTGAGGCCCTGACGATGTTCTGCACGAGTGTGTGGGTGGCAGGGAGGTTGATAATGCCTGTTTCTCATGAAGGAATATGTTGGAGGTGTGATCATACTCAATTAACACTCTTCCCCTCCTCATTTCTCACTTGCTTTTTTTTTTTTTTTTGTCTCCTCGTCTTTCTCACTCACAAACGCAAGGGTACACAGACACATGCAAACACACGTGTATACTTCAGCTCATTAACTCGCTCTCTCTCCATCTCTGTCTTTTTTCTCTGTCAGAGGAGGACTATTAGCTGCAGAGACTGATGCGGTACTAAGACTCTCATTAATATTTTCTCATTATCAGGGCCTGCAGTGTTAAGCAATACCACAATAGCTCTTCTTGACATGATGCTTAACAAATCTGTTATCTATTGCTATACTGTGAGGATATATAGTCATAGGTGATGGGCTATTTACGTCCACACACTGTAGGCTACATTGTATACAATATGCAAAAACATAGCTGTGCCACTATACCAATGCATAATCATTTCTTGCATCAAAAGTAATTTCTTTGTGCAGGATGCATTATTATTCCACGTCATTTGGAAGGTACAAATGCAGCCACCCTACATATCCTTCTAAGTCTTAATCCTACATTCAAAAGATCTAACTGGGAAAATCCTGCTCTAATAATCCTGTCTAGACTGTATTTGGTCAATTCTGATCTACTATTTTCCCAAGACTACATTTTTCGGCTGAATGAAATCCAGGGAAATTTGAAGATTGGAAGAGAAATACAAGAACAGATGGCAAAAATAATAGCAAGGTAGAGAGAAATGAGCGAGGGAGTATGTTTCCTCACTATTATTACTCAAGTGTTTGTGAGGCAAAATGTTTTACCTGAGGATGGTTCTAGATGAGAGAACAGCTGAAAGTTCAGTGGAAATCTATCTGTATGAAACATCATAGCTCTATGCTCTAGGCTCTAGACAGAATTTGCTGAGATACTCTGTATTGTGTATATGGGAAGACTCATTGGCTATTGTCAGGGCCTGTCATTAGTGGACCAATATGATGGTAAAGAGATGACTCATATTTTCAAAAGAATCATTTTGTCTGGCTACAAAATGCCAGGTTTCAAGCTAGTGCCTATTTTCTTGCGGGACAGAAAGATGCTGGCCTGTCTGCTTGAATTTCTTAATAGCTTCATCCAGCCATCTAACAATAAATAATTATTTCCTAACTTTGCTCCCACGTACAAAGCCACTTTGATGCATGAGACTCTTTTCATGACAGCCAAACAATTAATAGCTGCTCTTATATTCTTGAGTTACTGCCAGGGACTTTAATTGTGGACCCTTCTGGTGAGGCTAACTATTAGTGTGAAGGCAAGCAGTGCTGTCATCATGCCACTACTTAAGGTTTTGGGGCTAAGACATTGGATGCTCCATTAATGAATCAAATTTCAGATGCTTTCCCATTCCAGAAATCTTTCTAGTTGAGTGCATTCCTCTCTACACTTTTCTACCTGATTTATTCTTTATACTTTTCCTGGGAAACTGCTTTGGTGCACCATGACAACTGTGTTTTCCTCCACCTCCACTTAAAGTCCAACTGAAATAACATTTAGTCATACTTTTTTGTAATGAGAAAAAATGTCAGCATGTTTCTTTTTAAAACATAGTATTAATAGATTTCAATATTAAAAGTAAGAGCAGACATTTCCAGGATAGAGGACAAAAAAAGCATTTTTACTGCATTTGGAGTTTAAAGCCAACTATTCAGGGCATCAAGGCATTGCCTTGATTCATGCAGGCTTGGTTCTGGGTGGGTCAAGGTTTATATGACTTTGTTCCATGTACTTACCAAACAATTATCCCCATGTTTAAGTGCTAACATTGTTGAACTGCATTATTTTGAAGGGCAGTTATAGGGCACTCTGCGTTTTAAGTATCTTTGGAATCTGTTTGCTTTAGCCCCGTTCTCACTTTAAGCATCTTTATTTTGTATGGCTAAAAGCTAAAGACTGGGCTAAATATAGGAAAAAAAGAAAGGAAGAAAAACATCCCTTTCCTACAGTGCATCAAACACTGTGAGGCATTGTCTGGATTTTCTTCTTTTAATATGATAACTCCAAACATTTAAATCAGATCAGAATCAGAATCAGAATCAGAAATACTTTATTAATCCCAGAAGGGAACTTGCTTTTTGATACAGTTACACTGCTCAATAAAGTTATTGAAAAAAGAATAATAAACAGTAGAAAATAGAGGGTGTA
>JAVQJD010020219.1:0-17597 GCA_036023655.1 Nannoperca australis
GTGTGTGTGTGTGTGTGTGTGTGTGTGTGTGTGTGTGTGTGTGTGTGTGTGTGTGTGTGTGTGTGTGTGTGTGTGTGTGTGTGTGTGTGTGTGTGTGTGTGTGTGTGTTCTGTATATCAGGAGCAACAGGTCGTCTCCAGCTACCGACAGCCCAGACACTCCGTCACCACTTCCTGATTCTGCTTTCCAACTGGCTGCAGAGGCCAAAGAGCTGGTGGCTGGAGTCTGCGCCCTCCCTGCTGATGACCAAGGTACAGAGTGCAGACTGGAATCTGACTAGAAGATTCATTGATTAGATAATTAATCATTTGACACATTTTTCAAGTATAATTGCCTTTAAATATTCTGGTTCCAGCTTGGAAATGTGAAGATTTGCTGCGTTTGTTTCACTTCAATAAATGTTCACTATATCCCACAATATTAAAGTGATGCAACATGTTGACATTTTGCTTTTATTCATTTTATTTGATCATCATTCAGTTTATTCACATAACAGATAAAATACAAATACAAGCAGTGAAAGATGTTACATTCAGTATGCTTCAGTAGGAGCATTTACCTTTGACCATGATACATGACTTTCTGCATTACAACCATTTATATAAGGCTCAAATAAAAATAAGCCGACTTTTTTTTGTTTTTCTTCATTTGTTGTTTTTCTTCATTTTTCAAAATTTCTTCAATATGGCACTTAAATTAAAATGAATCAATATGTACCCCTAGGAATTTTGTGGACTCTCAATAATCTGACCGTTTATTTTGATACCATTTTATTTGATGTTTTCTGCTCAATTGATTTCATGACAGTCAGTAGATAAAAGTTCTATATTTTGTGGGTAAAAGTGAGGGATTTAGCCTGATTACCTGGTTAGAGGAGCTTTCAGTGTTTAACAAAAACACCAGACTTCATACTCTGGGTACTAGGAATATCCACACCTCATCGGCATGGCAATCTGGTGTGCAATTAATACACTGAAAAGATACGCTGATGTGCATCAAAGTGTTGATTGATGGACTGATGGCCAGACTAGCTAATATTACTCTCCAGATAAAACAACATAGCCAAGTCAGAGACATGTACAATGTTCCTACAAAGTCTTAAAGTTGGGAATATGCTTGAATTTGAATCTACTCCTTGAAGTTCATGGAAAACAAAAATGTTTAAAGATTTCAAATGAAATTATCCTGTTGTTATTTGATTGTTGTCTCCTGGCATTTATAGGGACACTTTAGAAGTGATGATAAAGACTATGAGAGTTTGGACATTTTTGGTTTAGGTACCTTGAAAGTGCTTGAATGGTACTCTTAAACAGCTCTACGAACCCTGCATGCAGTTGGTGTGCTTGATATAAGAAGATGCATGGTGGGCTCTTATTTTTAACTTAATAGAAGAACATACTTTACAAACATCTCCATGTGTCTCCATCATATCGAGGCACATAAAATGTCCTTGTTATTCATTGTCCATCAGGCTACGGACTATGATATTGAGACTATACAAAAAGTACATTTTTGATTTAAGTTTGAGGTTTCACAGAGATTTTGCCTGAAGAAGCCATTTTTCTTTTTATGTGTTCAGTCCTCCTTTGTTCTATTTGTTACTTACATGATGAAGATGAATGAGTGTTACTGTATGTACTGACAGTTCTTTTCTGTCCAACTGTGATTGACCTGCAGCGTCAGTGAGTGCGTCGGAGGCAGCATCGGTCCCAGATGTCAGTCCTCCTATGTGAGCAACAGAGGGCCAGAGAGGACTGTGGGAGGACCTGGGCAGGCTGAAGAGGCCGTACGAGCAGCTGAACCCACGACGGACTACACCCATCCAGTACACCTTCTTGAAATAATACCATCACTTCCCATGCATTCAAATCCTCAGTTCACAGTGAAAGATTGAACTCGACACAGCCAACGTTTTAATGCCAAATCTTGCTCGCACACATCCAATTATAGTGTCTTCCTTTTAAATATTCGACAGTGTTTATGGAGGGTTCAGCAGTGGGATGGGTTGGACTCAGTCGTGACCCGAGGACTCTCATCATTGGACGGTAATACATGTACAGAAGTCTCTATGAGAAGCACTCTGCCAAATAAAAAGTCTGCTGGAATTCTCTTTCGTGTTACTGTGACAGCAGGTGGTGTTGAAGGATCTGCATGACCGAGTCCACAACACACACATGCTGCTGTTGTTAACATTGTTAATACTCCTACCTGACCTCTTTTCTAATCCCCCCCTCCCACACACACACACAAACAAATTCACTCTGTGGACTGCATGTAAAGGAGGACTTGTTTACTTGGAAAGGAAAATCTCAGAGCTGATCTGTTCAAAGAGTCTTCTTCTGTGTAATAATAACTTGCTGTCATCTGCCTCCGTCACACACCGCCGCTTGTTTTCTCCGCCACAAAGGTCATGAACTGAAAAAAAAAAGCAACAGTGTCCCTTTCCCCATCTTAAATCTCCTCGTGCCCTTATTCATTAATCAAAGGCAAAGAATGAAGCATCCCAAGATGCTGGACTGGAGCAGTGTTTGTCACCTGCGACTTCCTGTCACTGCATGGTTCATGTTGATGTGTCTCCTGCATCCAGGAGTGGCTTTAATGTTGCTGTAGCTCCTGCTGTGTACACTTGTGTTTGGTAGTCACAGTCTAGGCAGACATCAGTCATAGGCTTCATGTGGAACATTCATGTTATTTATACGGACAACTGCAAATGCTTTTAAAGTTACTGACGTGTCCTGTACATCTTTGGTGTGGCCTCATATCTTTCTGTTACTGTTTTATATTAAAGGAATAACTGATGGCTGAATTAGATGTTTATTTCACTTTCCTAACATGTTATTTCTACTACTAACGGTACTAGAGCAGTGTTTTCAAAAGAAAATGTGTGTAGCAGTCTACAGTTTCCCACATAAGTATGAATGAAAGGATTTTATCTAAGATTTATTTATTTTTTAATTAAATTAAAATTTATTTTAAACATTTTCAAAACGGTATTAAATTAAAACTCCTATCAGATCTAAATCAGGAAATCAGGTTGGCCCAGTGCCCAACAAGGGGGCTGTGGGTTACAACACATGTTCTCCCCGTGCCTGCGTGGCTTCCTGACACAATCCAGACATTCATCTTTCTTCTACAGGCTCGTGCAAACTACAAGACTTTAAAAGCTTGGGGTTACTGTGCTACTCAGCGAAGTTATCATGAAAATAAAACATATGCTGTGTTTTTCTGAATTGTTGAGATAATTGAAATATACATGAATGCAGCTTCTGTACAGTACAGTTTCTGCTCATCAGCCTGACGGAGACCCTCCAACAGGTACAATACAGGTATCAGTTATATGTAACTAAACTAATGAAAATGTTTCTCATATTTACTTAAATAATACTCTCGTTAATTCAAAAAACAAAAACAAGCAAACATTTCTTTTCTAATGTGAAGACATAAAACTCCCACACAGAAGGACAGGCTGAGCGTTTGAGGTGCAGGTTCCGTGCCTTCTCTCCCAGACACTGGCTGCTTGTAGCAAACAGAAGAGCGGACGTGACGAAAGCACAGAAGGGGATAACATGAAGCCACAAGTAGGGATGAGGTGGAGAAAGAACTTTAATCTGCAGAAATCTCTGAGATCAGACAGAGGAAGCACACAACAGTGAGATGAGTGGCAGTGCGCTGCACTGTGTGTCCGCTGTCTCCAGTTTCCTGCTGCCCTTTCATTGTTCTCGCATCTCAGACTCGTCCCCAAGACACTACACCTACGACTGCATTCTGCATTTGTCTGCGAGGAAATCAAACCTCAGTTATAGTCTCTGGGACATAAAACTGAGGTGAAGACTCGTCTCAGAGCTGTAGAGGACTTGTGATGGGCAAAGCATGCAGTCAGTGCAGTGCAGAATATTCTCACACCGAACAGACAAAACCTGAGTGCCTCTCTACAAAAGTCTCTGTAGGGTTCAACTGAAGTGACTTTGGTCATCAGTTTGGGGCTCTCCTACTGATGCAGGGCAACATGGCCTGTGATTAACTTGTGAAAAGTCAGAACCTGAACATGTCTTAAAATGAAGTGCTAATCTCCTGGATTCCCCCAACTTTAAGGCAGCATGATAGTAAACTGCATGTTCTCCCCGTGCCTGCGTGGCTTCCTGACACAATCCAGACATTCATCTTTCTTCTACAGGCTCGTGCAAACTACAAGACTTTAAAAGCTCGGGGTTACTGTGCTACTCAGCATCTGTTTTATTTTCATGATAACTTCGCTGTGTTTTTCTGAATTGTTGAGATAATTGAAATATACATGAATGCAGCTTCTGTACAGTACAGTTTCTGCTCATCAGCCTGACAGAGACCCTCCAACAGGTACAATACAGGTATCAGTTATATGTAACTAATGACAATATGTATATTAACTTCTCCATGAAAACATTGAACACAAGTGAGTTTTCTAGAAGTCAGTCACATGTTCTCAAGTGTAACCTTCTCATGAGCTCTTCAGTTTGTGTTTAATCCTCATGATTTAAAAGTACTGTGCATTATCAATGGAGGAGCTCTCTCTGCTCTGAGGGAAGACGAGCTCCAGGATCCAGGAGCGTTTCCAGGAGGCCGCATGCTCCTCACAGAGTTTGTGTAAAAACCAGGGCGGTCCATCATAACGGGACAGAACATGATGAGGGTCTAGAACGGCCCCTGGAAGGCAATGGGGGGTGAACCCAAGCTGCTCGGGCTGCGGAGGTTGGAGTCGTAGGAGTTGGGTGTCATTCCCACAATGCCCTCGGTCTGGGGCATCTCCCCACACAGGAAGTCATCCTCGTCCTCCCTCGAGCTCTGACAGAAACAGAACCAGCAGGGTGAGTTACCAGAAGCCGACTCCGAAGTCACACTTCCCAACAAGACACAGTGAGATGATGATGAAGTTCCATATTCTCTCTTTCGATCTATTTTTATATTTCATTTCATGGTTCTACCTTCCCACTGAATATATTTAGATATGTCAGTCATTAAGTCTTTTCCTGTGCGCCATCTTTGGGTCTGGTATCCAGTTGTTATAAAACGTCCATTCTACAAACAATACCTTGTGGAATTTGAAAGACCAGGCAGAGACAGTTTAACCAAAGGTCACTCTTGCATCATGGGAAGCGTAGGATCCAGTGGTTTTAGATTTTGAGCCAGGACTGCTCCGCCTCTGCTGCTTTGATACTGATGATCTTTTTTACAACTGAAACCATTAGTTGATTCATTGATTAGCTGATTAAAAGAAAATCTAATGGACAGCTATGTTGATAATCAATTAATCGTTAAAGTGATTTCTCCCAAAAACATGGCAACCATGTTAGTGTTGGTCAGACACATCTTTTATTTTCAATATGTGTATCTTTTATGACTGGGCTGAACTCCGTGATGCACTTGTACCTGAGCAAATATGTAGTATAGAGCACATAATGTCTTGAACTTGAAGACATGTAACTGGGCTCTGTGAAACAAAATGATTAACCAAGAAAACTATCGATAATAAAAATATTGGTTATTTGCAGCCCTAATTCATCAAAAAGCAGTCTCCCCCAACTTTATGGCAGCGTGATAGTAAACTGCTGCAGTGCCCTTCTGTCGTCTCACCTGTTGGCCTGTTTTGGTGGGAAGCAGCTCTGTGTCTAGTTCCTCCCAGACCTGGTACAGTGGCTCAATCAGCTGACCAGACCTACAGACAGACAGACAGACAGACAGACAGACAGACAGACAGACACCTTGTTTTACTTCTGCAGTTGGGTTTCCTTTTCCAGACATGCTTGCTTCTCATTTCTTCTTTAGTTTATTTCACACAATAACATCGCTGTCCAACTGTCTTCTGGGTCATTTATTTATTTCACAAGTTATTGATAGAACAATCTCACCACAAGGTCCAGAGGTCTGTACTACAAAGCAGGATTTGGGTTAGCGAGGTAACTTCAGGTTTAACTCTGCGTTCTCAGGGTTATGACGGTGGTTCACTTCTTACCGGGGTCAATCGCCATGGTAACATGCTGCACACCTAACCTGCTCCGGAGCAGGTTACGTTCGAGGTAACTCGTACAAAAGCACTGTCTACTGACCGGATGACTGAACGATGTGTTTAACTTCTTCATATTTATGTAATATTATAGTTTGCTCTTCTTTTGTCATGTTTGTGATTGGTCCTATCCTGTAAACCCCACCCATTTTATGTGATCGCGCTCATGACTAGATTTGGAAACCCTGGGTTGACTTACCGAGTTGATAACCAGCATCATGTGACCTCTTAGCGTGATGGTGATTGTGAGGCTCAGTGAAGCTCTGAGGTCATGATATGTACTTTAACGTATCTGCAGTTACTGTCTGGACCTTGTGGTGAGAACACTGTCAGCTACTGTTTCAAAGGTCAAGAATGAACATTCATCTCACAGAGTAGCCAAATAAAGAAGACTGATACAACAAAAAATACAACAGATTCTAAAGATATTTAGCAGCCCACTGAAACCATTAAACACAGTGTGAAATACAAACTGAGGGATTGTTGAGGAGCAGTAACAGTGGAGTCACAGGACATGAAAGAGTCAGATCTGATTACAGATAACAACCAGCCAGTGTACCTCTTGAGCAGGTAGGGGTCGAAGGGGAAGAAGCTGTCCAGGGGGTTGGTGTTGGTGGTCACACAGTCTCCCCCTGCAGAGTTGCGCACCACCGGCAGCATGTGGCGGTTGTTCCTCTCTATGACGGTGTAGCAGAACACCACCTGATACTTCCTGCAACAACAACACACGGGGTGCTGTGGGTGACCAGGGTGGGAAACGCTGACGGTGTGTGGGGGTGCAGAGCTGTGGTTATATCACACCATGTTTTATTCAGTGACTCGATCAACTGTCTCATGGTGTAAACTAGCCACTGCATAACCTGATGTTTGGTAGTTAATATGCCTGTCTGTGTCATCTGGCAATTCAAAACTAACATTCCATTTGGATTTAGGTGCTGAACTGAGGCGTCCATTATTCTAAACAAGCTGGCAGTGTTGGAAATCACTAATTACTAGACTTTTTGATACTTTTTATGATTCTTTATACTCTCTATTTCTACAAGGCTGATGTGTCGCCTGAGACTCAGCTTGTCAAGTCACCAGTGGCTGCTTTTAGAACGTACGGCACCTGTTTCAACAGCCAATCAGCTGGTAGCAAAGTCAGCCGCTCATCTGGACCCTCGCGTTTTTCATCAATACTAGAAATGCAACTGTAGCAAGTAACTCACCATCACTATCCTCATTCATGTTTTAAGATGCTACAAATGATTTCCAGCTACAAACAAAGGTGTGTACCTGGTGATGGCAGCAAACATGCTGGAGACTGAAGGCAGGCACACTTTGAGGGGGTTCAGCTGACACATCACCACCCGCTCCAGGTTCAGACTCTGCAGGTACTCCAGGCCTGACAAACACAAACACAGGGTGACTCTAGATTGATTCCACTGTCAGTGCTTGTTACAGATTTACTGGTCTGGTGTTATTATTTGATGTGGACTTGCGGCCGTGATTGTTTGGACTGTAACAGTAACTTGCTGTTATTTTAGAAATTGTATACAATAAATGAATGGTTTGCTAAAACACATTTTAACATTTTTATTTTCATAAAATTTGAAAATATGTTTCTGTTCTTGTTGCTGCAGTTGAATGTTTGAGCTTCACTGTGCAGAATGATGTCCGTGCATTTTAAGGGGCGGGCCTACGAGCATGATTTGTGACATCACAAACGCACACACACACAGACAGAGAGAGAGAGAGAGAGAGAAAACGGACTTTACAGTGAAGCAGGAGACAGCTGTCGTCCAGCAGGAAAACTTCTATTCATAGATTCTGGATTTTAATGTCCTTTCAAAGATTTTAACATTAAATGTTTTTGTGAAGAGAACATATCAGATACAAATTATTCTTCAAAGTAGCCATGGAGCACTAACACGTCTCTCAGTTAATCCTAAACCCTGGAAAGGTTTTTCAGCAGCTTGTGTTTCTGTTAAATCACAGAATAGGGATCCAGTTTCACACACTGATGAGCTTCGTTTTCTCTGCGTGTGTTGAAGCAACTTTTAAGAAACAGTGAAGTGAAAACTGCAGGAAACAGATATTCCGATGGTCATGTTAGAGCGGCAGGTTGTGTTGTGCTGAGTGCTGATGTTGGTACCTGTTTTCATGTTGCCCTCCAGCATGGCTCTGTGTCTGAAGATGAGTGTGTAGAAGACGGCCTGGCATGCGGTGTAGAAGGGCCCATGCAGGCTGATGTCACAGCAGGCCTGTCTGCCGCTGCTGTCCTGGCTGTCAATGTAGCGATGGATCAAGGAGAGCAGCAGATCCAGGCAGGCCCGCACCGTCCTGGGGGGGGGGGGGGGGGAGAACAGTTGGGTGGACCACACGGGATTAAACATGCTCACGTGGGAATAAACTGCTCACTATGGCTTTAAGCTCTGTGTTTTCTTCAGCAGAATGGACTCACAGCACAGGGATGAACTTGGCTCGGGCCAGGAAGCTGCCCAGGTACCCAGCAGCAGCCTGGCGGAGGACATCAGGCTGAGAGGGGCTCTGCAGGATCTTCCAAAGGTGTTCCAGGAAGGCCTCAGCCAAGGCCTGGGACACAGGAAATACAATAGAGGACTCCAAAACGGCCTCATCTCACAAACACTACTTTATCAAAGCAGGTGAAATAAACAAATAAACAAAAATAATCTATATTGGTACGTGTACAAGGAAAAGCAGCAGAGTTTAGGCATTAGGATTTAGGCAGTTTACACCTGGTCCTGGGTAAATGTAATATGTTTGTTGTGTCATTTCAGTTGGACATTAAAGCAGCATTAACTGCTATTTTGACACTTGGGGGCACTGTCTCTTTAGCAGCTAAATGCTCCACTATGTTCACCAGCTAGTCTCTAACTGTGTCTGTCTGTCCAAGTCAAGTCATCTGACCTCCAACTGATCACGTGTCTCACTGCTGAAGACCAGATGCTACATACTGCTGTTTCCTGCCATTATACACGCACTCATTCACAGTGTGGGGAGTACTGACCAATCTGAAGCTGCAGAGGTAAAAGAGTGTGTACTGGACATGACAGGACGCATGTGTTGGCAGAATGAGCTTGTTAAACACACTCAGCAAATCTCTGTACAGCTCCTTTGTCCTTTCCACATGAAGAGAGCCTGAGAGAGAGAAAACAAAGGGAAGACCACAGAAGAGGCCAAAAACGTTCACTACAGGATCCAAAACATCAAAAATGTCTCAAATGTATTTAATGCGTTCTGAGAATGTGGACTCAGCTCTGTGTAAAAGCAGCGTATTCAGCTACCATTGACATGGCAGGCATCCTTGATGTAAGCCATCACAACAGCCATGAGGGTGTCCAGCCTTTCAGCCACTGGGTGGGTCATCACAGCCGTGCTGCAGGGTCGATCTGCTGACATGTCTTCATCCTGAAGGAGACGCACACGTCATCTATTGTGTTATGCTGATATTATTCATTTTCTTGCAGGCCTTCATGCAGACATTTATTGTGATTTATATTTCAGGTGCTGTATTAGTTATTTTAGGATGTAGCAAACCTGTCCTTTCTAGGTATTTACTATATTTATTGACATACAACTTGGTTTTTATCTACTTAATATATTTGGTTATGATTGGTGTAACTGCTAAATGCATAAAGCCAACCAATTCCATTTATTCTATTGTTTATTTATAGCCTTGATAAAGACAGACTAACACTGCGCATTTCAAACCCAGAGGACTCAGCAAGCCAGTGCTGGTAGTCACCATGTCGAAGAGTCCCTCCTCAGTGCACTCCTCTGCCCGCTGACTCTGCACTGCATTCTCTTCTGCCTCCTCAATGTCTGACCGCGATGCACTCACCTGAAATATACCCCACACACTGTTACCAACAGAAAACACGCTAGTTTTACATAACGGATGTATATTAAATGTACCCTGAACCTGGCACCTTGGTAGCCGAGTTGAGAAACACCATGAAGTTAGCTAGTGCTAGCTAGTTTAGCTACCATTACAAACCAGGGAGGTGGCTTTAAACAGTCAGCAACTTTAATGAGTTGTTGTTCTGTAAGGCAGTGGCTTCTGGCTTGTTACCAGCACTTATTTAACTCTGGCATGCCACTGACAATCATCCTCTTGAAATTCACTTTAGCCTGAGTATTGCTACACTATAGCTTCCAAATATGAAAAGTAACAGTGCACATTAATGTTCGCTCCAAAATGTGACCTCACTTAAAGTTTTGATAGACACATTAGCCAAGGTCAAGGGTAGAGGGTGTCTTCAAGCGGACGACACGTAGCTGACAAGATCAGAGTCCTGATTGGTTCGTAGAAATGCCACAGGAATGGAATACTAAACTATTGATTGGACAATCCATTGAGGCTGATGCTAGCCTGGATCGGCAGGAAGGACAATTTCACAGCAAAGACGCATACTGTGCTGTCGCAATCAAGTTCAACCACTTACATCCAGTTTGAGCATCTTTCCAATGACCACCTCCAGTACGTCTCGTCGAATTGCTGGTATGTACGTGGTCACCCTCAGGAGGTTGTGGACGTAACACTCCTGCAGAGAGCAACAAACTATCAGTCAACTAAACGCTACTGTGTTAATGATGCAGATCAAAATTTACAGCGTAGTACTTTTTCTAGATCTCAACTAAGCCTAACGTGGGTTCAGACAGAAGCTGGGCTGTACGAGACCATGTGAATGGCACACAATATGTTACAACATACAGTACATGTATGTGTAATGCATCCATCATGTCTGAGCACCAAACATGTTCTGGGTCTCAGACGTGATGGATGCTTACTTCTTTTACCACATCTTGTTTGAGGGTTCTGTCTGCATGTCTAATAATGGCGGAACCTTTTTATAACCTCCCCACAAGCTAAAAAGTCTGTTTCCTGATGCCACTGAAGTAAGCGCATGTTTTCTGGGTGACGAGGCCGCCAACATACATGCATTCAACATACATGCAATAATAAAGCATTATTCAGCGTCTCTCACCAGCGTTCTGGAGGATTTCTGTACAAAGGGGAAGTTCTCTTGCAGGATGGGCATCAGAAAGCGACTCGTGCTGAAAGAAGAGGACAAACCTTGACAGTACAGAACACAACACTAGTGCAGGAAATTCATGTCTATGCACAATAATGCACAATGTACTGTAAATTTAAACATGCAGTAAGACAGTACAGTTTCCCGTTCTCTTCCATATTTGAGCCTCTGAACAGGAAAACCTTAAACTACATATAGTATGAGACAAAATATGCAGCCTTCATTTTACCAGAGTAAAACCTTGGTGCAGATTTTTATTTGTTAAATATTGACAAATGCAATTTGACTGTTTAGGGCCTAGAAAAGGGTTGCAAATCTTTAATTAATATCCCCCATATTTACTAAAGGATTGTTAAAAGTCTACCATCCAGCCTCTCGTCCTCCTTCAGCTGGGACAGACTAGCATGCATACAGCAGGCATAGACTTAGAATAATATGTATTATGTTTGAACAAATATAATATGCAGTATAGATGCAGTTACTGTTATTGAAATTTCTGCAATGAAGACAAACCTTTGCTTTTGGTGAGTCAAAACACTAAAAACAAGACAAGAAGACAAAAACACCAGCAGAATAACAAATTACTTACGATGGAACGTATCTGGTAATGAGCTGCAACGCCTGGTGACACTGATCGAAGCTTCTGGGGAGGTCTTAACATATCACAGGGGCAGGAGAGAGTTAGTTCACTGGGGTTTAAATAGAGAATTTGAGGAAGAGGATGTAGGAAAACGCTGCCCTGCATCACATTCACGCCTCTCACTGGCCTTCACTCTCAGCCTTCCAAAACATCAGCAAGCAGAACAACACAGATTGCACACCTCAGCCAGATATAACACACACACACACACACACACACACACACACACAGTCCTGAACCACAGCAGGTTTCTGATGTTTCAAATAAACACTTCATATATGCACAGTTGAAATAAGAGCGATGACACCTACTCTCATCTTCATCGTCTGAATCAGAGATATCCACTCCTCCTTCACAGATGGTCACTCTCTCTGGAAACACACACACACACACGTTATTTCTCCATGAGTCCCTGATGGTGGCATACAGCAAATACATTCTATGGTCTATTCAATGTTCACCTTTTGTATGTGAACTCTCACCGAACTGAAAACATAAAGCAGTGATATCATTACTTTGACTCCACTGTAAGAGCTGGATCTCTTTATTTTATTTGATCACATTTTGGCACCTACTGGGAGTGAAGTGGGAGACCACCATCTTGAGGCAGGCACACAGGTAGACAGTCTGCGCTGAGACTAGGTTACTGAGGAAGGCCATGTACTCCTCCACCACAGCCTGGCTCCGGCCCACCCAGGGCAGCCGCTGGAGAAAACACACACACACACACACACACACACAGAGAGAGAGAGAGAGAGAGAGAGAGAGAGAGAACCGTTTCAGCAGGTTGACACAGGCAGATTATTCACATTTCTGGTAGATACTGGATGTCTGGTGATTTAGTTGCTGAAAACCTTACAGAAAGATGTGAGCGCTGTATTTCAAAAGATATACTCATTACTGCAAATAGCTTCGGCATGATTAATAATCCTCTGGCATGGTTAATGTGATTAAAATCTGACAGATATGCTAATTATATTAATACCTATGTAATCACATCAATCCAAAAGTAATATCAAAGTTATGTATAATATTGCCATTATTCAGTCCTACCCACTGATTTAAAACATGGTCTCTTAAAACAGAGTCAGTACTACTGTCCAAGTAGCTATACAACACCACCACCAGGGGCGCAACTACACATTCTTTTCTCAATATATCGATTTAGTGTTTTGTCTATAAAATATCACATTTCTGAACCGGTCGAGGCAGACGAGCGCTCACCTAGAGCTTGGTTCTGCTCGAGGTTTCTACCTGTTAAAGGGAGTTTTCCTTGCCATTGTCGCCTAGTGCTGCTCATGGTGGGAACGTTGGGTCTTTGTGTGTGGAAGTTGGTCTCCACCTGCTCCATTCATGCGATAGAGTGACCTGAGATAACTTTATGATATGGTGCTATATAAATTAAATTGAAAAATTGAATAGCTGAAAAAACTCATAGCTGCCCGTTTCCTTTCTATGGACTGATTGATTGATCACCTCATCTTTCTGGCTCTTAACATGCTACAGGTCCCCATGGTGGTGTGTCCACCCTTTGCAATGAGCAGTCTTCAAGCCCATACTCACCAGTATAGTGTAGATGAGCTGCTCGTGGTCCTTGGTTAGCTGGGTCACACAGCTCCGGAATTCTTGCAGCCAGTTGATGATCTGAGCTTCCTGTCAGAGGAAACACGTGAGCCATGCTTACTGTTTTTCTACAGATCTTAGGTAACCTCCAACACACTGATGCTTTACTGTACCTTAATGTCAGGATCAGCCAACTGATGTCTCAGCAGTTCATAGTCACTCGAGTCTCCCTTCAGACAAGAAGAGAAACAGCAAATCACACACTGCAAGCCGCCAACCACTTTACGTTTCCCGTGTTAATATACCGAAAGCAACAATTCATAATTTTGTTCATTCATCAATTCACATTTGTGTCAGTGTTCAAATGGTTAATGGTACCGGACAGCACTCAAATACAAGTGAGTTTTGTCAACCGGTAACTGGTAAAGATATACTGACATAACGTTGCCACTCACCTGTTTGTGTTTAGCCAAAGTGTCGGCCACACTTCCCCCAAACCTGACGGTCTTTATAGGAGGGGTGTTCAGAAAGTCCCGACCGTTCACCTCCATGTTTCCCTGTGCTCGTGGAACATGCAACGTTTGTTTTCGCACCGCTCAGTTAGCAGTGTTGACGTTAAAAGATACAGCCGAAGAGTAAAAGAAACCCGGGTTACATTTTATTCGGTACGCTCACCACCAGTCGTCCGGGTAAGGATAATGTTAATGGTTTTTGTAGCGTTATTACAATGTTTTGAAAGTGTACGACCATTCAATAAACAAGCTAACGCATGTCTATAGACCGCGTACTTACGGAAGTGAAGACAGAACACTGGTGCCACATTCAAAGTCTTCCTACTCCCACAAGCTGGAGTTCCGGGTTAGAGAGTTTTGTTCATGGATGTATAGACAACTGTACATACTTAAATAAGAATATAGAAAACAAACAAGTACAGAGATTCAATAAATAAACAAAAGCACAAGAATAAAACTAAAATCAAGTGAAGATAATATACAGCAGTGATGGCAACAATGTCGAATAACAACTAATAGACCTAATTTGCTCCTGTGGGTCTTCTCTAGATCCACTCCCAAGATCTAACTATTTGTAGAAGAAGTTGTCCAGCAGTACCCCTCTTGACATGTGAAAGTATGTAGGCTGTAGAACTATAAAATATGTATTATCTGGATTGGTTATTATTAAAAACCATTGGCCAGATCACATACTGCTCCAACAGCCTGGAATTTGCTGCAGGATATACTATGTCTGGGGGAACCGGTCTCCTTACACCTTTTTTAAAAGCAAGTTGAGGGCATTAAATGAGGAGTCTTTAGGTTGTAAATGTTTTGATTGTTAATATTATTTTGTAACTTGGGATTTTGATGTGTGTTTGTAATTTACTTTGTTGTTTTATTGACTTGTAACTTGGTTTGCTGCTGTCTTGGCCAGGACACTCTTGTAAAGGAGATTCTTAATCTCAATGAGGTTTTCCTGGTTAAATAAATAAAATGAAAAAATGAAAGGAAATGAACAGAAAGCAAGCTGGAACTCCAAAACAGTGTCCATGCCTGTCTATGGACTGAGTCATACTGATTACTGCATGTGAAGGCATAACCACTTATTACTTTGCCAAACAATTTTGGTCAGTGGTTTTGACCCATTTGCATTCATGGAAATTGCACAAATGTGTTAAAAATGTACTCATTAAATACACCCGTTATTGCTGAAGTTCATGTAGATAAACATTGGGGAATAATGATAATGAAAGTGTCGTCATTTAATTGTGAGTGTTGACGGTCCAGTCCAGAGCAAGTCGGACAAAACCACTAATCAGCATACTCAGGAAGACGATGGGAATTGTGCAGGTCTGCGTTGGTCTGGCTCATCTCCAACAAGTCAATTATATATCTCATCTGGCTTGGGAACACCTATGATCCCCCAGGAGTAGCTGGAAAATGTTGCTAGGGAGAGGGACGTATGGACAACCTTCCTTAGCCTTCTGCCACTGTGACCTGTCCCAGGATCAGTGGCAGAAAATGGATGGATGGATCTTGCACAATTCATATATACGTATATAAAGAGTATTTTCACTCTGTTAGAAGCACTTACTTACTCTATACAAAATGGCCAACCTTTTGATTACAGTCCTGATCCTGGTCTCTTCCTTGGAGTTCACTATCGAAAAGACAGTTAGTCTAAGTGATACTGAACAGATTTACAGTGGTACAAATACAGTAAAAATGTAAGGTCCATTCTGGCCCTCTTTTGGACTGTTGTTTTTTATGTACTCCTGTTAGAAAATAAGCTACTGTTGCAATGATATTGAGATCCTAAACTGGTTTACACAACAAACAGTGCTTTCAAACAATGTACTGGCAAGATCACCAAGGTAGCATGAGGATTCAACTGGATGCCCCTCCAGCCCTGCTGCTTCTGCTTGATATTGGATAAATATTTGTGGGTTAAGTGCATAATGGGTTGGCTCTATATGGCAATATTGTTTTTGTTTTGAAAGGAAGACAGCATATCTAACGAAATAAAGTTATTTAAAACAATTGTTGTGATGAATCCATCTTGAGAAATTGTTTAAACAATAATAGAATGCAGATTGTAATTGAAGTAGAGCACAGCTACAGTCAGAAGAAACAGCAGTACAATAAAGCCAACGTGGACCAAAGGTTAAACACTGAGGCATGTTATCAACATGGGTGGGAACAAGCAAGCCTGCTGCAGACTACACCTCTTTTCTTCCACAGTAATATGCTTTTAACCAGATCTATGTCATCATATGATACATTGTTAGCAGTGGTGGAAAGTAACTAAGTGCATTTATTCAAGTACTGTACTTTTCTGTACAAATTTGAGGAACTGTGTATTTTACTAGTATTTTCTTTTCATGACACTTTCTACTTCTACTATAAATATTGTACTTCTATTGACAGCTTACGTTACTAGTTACTTTACAAATTAAGATTTTTTCACACAAAACATATGAAGAGCTTATAAAATGTTAAATTATATAAATAAATGACCCAACAGTTTTTACAAGTACAGCAGAAATGATTAGCTTACAGAAAATAAATTGATCTATTTTGAGTATTGTTTAAGTCATTTTTCCTTTAAAAAACATTTCATGGTTTCAGCTTCCCAAATATGAGGATTTGTTGCTTTTCCTTTTAATAATCTGAATGATTTTAATGTATTGTTAATAATGTTGAAGTTTAAACTGTTGAACAGCACAAGCACCATGAAGGTGTAGCTTTAGGTTCTGGCTCATTGTGAAACCATTTCTCACTATTTTCAGAATTGTTTTACAAACCAACCAATCAAGCAATCGATTAATGGAGATCCATAGTGAAAAGAATCATTCGCTCCTTCTCAACCAAATGATACCAAAAATCCTGCTTTTTAATGAATGCATAAAGAATAATCATCTAATGATTTCAGATATAATAGTAGAACATTTCTCTGCTTTGAGTACTTTTACTTTAATACTTTAAATACATTTATCAGATTATACATACATACTTTTAATTAAATAAAAGTTTCAATGTATGACTTTTACTTGTAACAGTGTATTTTTACAGTGTGGTGTTAGTACTTTAACTTAAGTGAAGTATCTGAATACTTCCTCCGTTTCAGTTGACATTAATCTGCAGTTTTGGTCCATCCTTCTAAAGGTACAACTGCATATCGTCTGCATAAAAACGATGTGACCCATTGGTAGCATATAAACAGAAAACAGTATAGAATCAAGATGGACCCTTGAGGAACTCCACAAGACACTGGGTGGAGAGGAATAGTTGCCAATCGTAACAGAAATCATACCGTTAGAGAGGCACAAGAAAAACTGTGTGTATGCGCAGTGCAAAAATGTAAAGTCTAAATCGAAATCGCTTTCAAATGTAATATTTCTTTCTTTTTACTTTGCTCTTTTTAAATCTATATGTTGCCATTCAAGAATGAAACCCCACTAATGAAGGTATTCTTGCATACAGAATTCATTATAATTATGGTATTAATATCAATTATATTCTAGCTGTTCACTTAATTATACATTATACGTAATCACCACATACAAACACGTGTAGTGTTATAAAGTGATCTGGCACTGACTACTCCATTAGAGATGGGATAATTTTTAACTCATGTGGTATTGCATTGTTAGTTAAGCTTTTGTTTTAATCAGGAAGTCTCACTGAGATCAAGACCTCTTTTACTATTACTTTACTATTGTTACTATTATACTACTGTATGTTCTCCTTCCTCCTGCTCTCTCTCCTGCCTTCCCCCCCTTTTTCAACCCACACGGTCGAGGCAGATGACTGCCCACCTAGAG
>JAVQJD010020222.1:0-19551 GCA_036023655.1 Nannoperca australis
GCGTGCGTGCGTGCGTGCGTGCGTGGTTATCCATTTACAGCATTCTTCTGATACGTGTCCCATGTCCGCCCCTCAAATCTCTCCTCCTTTCCAGGGCCTATTATCATTTCTGAGTGCGCCTCTGATTGGAGCATTGTCGGATGTATGGGGGCGCAAGTCCTTCTTGCTGCTCACGGTCTTCTTCACGTGTGCGCCCATTCCACTGTTGAAGATCAGCCCATGGTGAGTGCAAACACAGACAACTCTTATTCTTATTCAGTTATTTTAGATAAATAGGTTTAGGTTAAGTCTTGTCCCGTGCTGGCCGAAACACCAAACAATTTAATGCAACAACAGAATAAACCACGCCCCCAAAATGACCAATTATAAACCTTCACAAAGCTGGATTTTACAATGTAAGGAGGATTATTTTTAGCCATTTTAGCTTGTCTGTGCTAACAAGCCAACCCCTTTTCTTCTTTAAGGTGGTACTTTGCAGTCATCTCCATGTCTGGCGTCTTTGCCGTCACCTTCTCTGTGATCTTTGCCTATGTGGCAGATATCACGCAGGAGCATGAGAGGAGCACAGCATACGGTTTGGTAAGGAGACAGTCGAGTCCTGTTTCTCCAGAACGATTATGTTATCCACAGGAAGCGATTGTTTGTTGATCACTTTTCAAAACTGACAATTTTTAAATCGGTCGACCACTTCCTGTTTCTCTGACCTCAGCTCTGCCTCGCCCTTCCTCCAGGTATCCGCTACCTTTGCGGCCAGCCTGGTTACCAGCCCGGCCATCGGGGCCTACCTGTCTGTGACGTACGGGGACACCTTGGTGGTGATCCTGGCCACAGCCATTGCCCTGCTCGACATCTGCTTCATCCTGGTGGCCGTACCGGAGTCGCTGCCAGAGAAGATGAGGCCAGCATCGTGGGGAGCACCCATCTCCTGGGAACAGGCAGACCCCTTCGCTGTGAGTAACGACATCATAAAGAGAACTCTTTGTTGATCATTTTCAGTCATTTATGACCCAGTAGGTTGTTTCCTCGCAAACAGCAGCTGATTGCAGTGCGTTTTATCAGCTATTAGTGTTTTATTGGAATGAAAACATGGCTGCCTAGATAATTATTTAAAGTTAAACGTTTCTGTGAAAGCTTTAACTTGTGCAAGGACATGTTGCTCACAGACAAATTCTTTTAATCTTGGAAAAACAAAATGCACACAATGATGCATAGCCAGATTCCCTTATTTATATTAAATTCCTTTTAAAAGTGTAATACTGTAGCGTTAGAGACTGCTCTCTTGCTGCCTCAATATGCAGTGAAATTGTCAAAATCCCTAAAGAGTAACTTTACACCAGGCTGTAAAGCAGTGTTTTGCTTCCCTTGCTGGTTGTCAAGTGTTTCAAGCTCTTTTGCAAAATGTTCAGTTGTTTCTTGCTGTTCTCTTGGCCAGTCTCTGCGTAAGGTGGGCCAGGACTCCACGGTGCTCCTCATCTGTATCACGGTGTTTCTCTCCTACCTCCCCGAGGCCGGCCAGTACTCCAGTTTCTTCCTCTATCTCAGACAGGTAACACTGCTTACACACCTCCAGAAGGATTCTATTGTAAACTCAGTGAACACCGACCGGCCCTTTTCTCTGTGGTGTTAGACAGATGTTTGAGTGTTTGTTTTTTTTAAGCGATATTTGGAATCTTTTTAGGTGAAGTTGTGGTTTGTTAAGAAGGAAAATACAATTTGGTTATTAATATGTGAATGTGTTGCTATTAAACGGCTGAAATTGCTGCTGGAAATCTCAGAATAATCTGGGGTCATTTCCCCCAACACTCGCTCTCAACTACACTGCTTTAAAATAGAATCAGCAGGTTTTCTGAGCAGCCTGTTTTGGTGTGTCTCAGCAAGATGCTAACGCAGGAAAACAAATGTATTTTCAAACACAAGTAGCCAGAAATGGAGAACAGCGGCCGTTACTCGAAGCAGCTGGCAGCTTCCAGATGAACCGACGGGGTGTGAACTCCTTTTCCAAACTGCTTAAAATGAGGATTTAGATTGTGTAAACGGTGTCAGATAAACCAGTCAGGCAATACTGACACACACACAGACACACAGTCTCATACTTTTCTGCTACCATTGAAGACAGCAAAGGAGTTTTCGGGCTTGTGTGTGTGTGTCTAAATATGTATATTTTATACACTTTTCTTTTCCCTTTTTTTTGCTCTCCACATTCATTGTTGTGAATCTTGCACACCTCGCAGCAACTGTCCTACTCCAGATGCTGCGCTTTTGACCTAAATACAGCAGGGAAAGCTAGACCTTTTTTTGTTGTTCCAAGATGGGGTAGTAAACGGCTCGTGTTTACAAAAGGCCACGAAAAAAAAGAAACATTCCTTTTGTGTTTGGTAAAAAAAAAAGGTCTGGGTGAAGTCTTTGTGTTTGGGATCTGCGCTCGTCTCTGGCTGTGCTTGTCTTGTCATGTCCTAACGTTTGTTCTCTTAATGCTCTCCCACCCGCAGGTCATCGGCTTCACATCAGAGACAGTGGCTGCCTTTATCGCTGTTGTGGGGATCCTCTCAATACTAGCTCAGGTAGAACTGCATGTAATACTGAGCCGGCCTCTCCTCGTTAGAGTGATGATGATGATGACGACTTGAAGTCAAGTCGGATTTTGTTGTTATATCCTACAATCACAAATTTAGGTCAAAGCGCTTTGCCACACCCTCTTAGATCCACGGTTTGGATACAGACAGAAACAGTGGAGTCCAGTTTTTTATTTGTCTTACAGAATTAAAAGAAAAGCAGCAGCTCTTAACATTTGATGCGGTGGAGCTAGTAAAACAATAAAGTTTAGGTAAAATATTTTCGCAGACGTCAGGTTCAAGACTCAAGAATGTATGACTTGTGTTTCCCCAGACGGTGGTTTTGGGGATCCTGATGCGTTCCATAGGAAATAAAAACACAATCCTGCTCGGCCTCGGCTTCCAGATCCTCCAGCTGGCGTGGTACGGCTTCGGCTCTCAGCCCTGGTCAGTAACCTCCACATCTTGTTTGGACCCTTTTTTTGAAATGTGCTTTTCAATTCCACTTAATCAAACAAATTCCAAGAACCTGGAGCACAGTCTGACATCAACCAGAACCTATAATCTGAATAAATAAAATCTAAATGATCTTCCCCCAGTGAACACGTCATTCATTATGCTCCTCTGTTGTAATACCATAACAAACCACCAGAGGGGAGCACAGCCTTCATTATTAGTACTGTCACCTGCCAGGTGGCAACACTGTAATCATACCTGAGTCTCTTTTAAGGCGTCAACATAGTGTGGTAACTTTGTTTGACTTTTATGTAAATTCCTGAATGACTTTTTGGGAGCAGCTACAACGTGTGTTTTGGAAATTGCAATTTTTTTATTTTAATTTTTTTAAGCAAAAAGCTGTATTTTTGTCTTCATTCACCTGAAACCTGTAAATATGAAGAAAGCTGCTTTTCCCAAACATCCTCCACCCGTACGCACGGGTCACACTATCGGTTTCATGTCTCTTGAGGTGAGATAATAACAACTCCACCGTTTTTCTCCTGTCGCTGTGGCCTGGAGGGCTGGGCAGCGCGACCGTAACGTCTATTGATTCTGAAAGAAAACATTCACAACAGGTCTCCTTGTTGCTCCTCTCTGCTTTGGTCAATACCTAAGAAATTAAGTTATTAAAGGTCAAGTTGGCTTAGTTTATATTAGAGAGAGAGAGAGTCCTTTGTGTTCACAAAACAACCGTCTAGTGTCTCTACCTTTTGGGATTACCATAAAAATGACCATCAACTGGTGATGGAAAACACATTGTAATGGTTTTAGATTTTCATAAATGGAATTGTTTGGATCTTGAACAAATGTGTGATGTTGGTTGCAGGATGATGTGGGCTGCTGGAGCTGTTGCAGCCATGTCCAGCATCACTTTCCCCGCTATCAGCGCCATTGTGTCCCGTAATGCAGACCCCGACCAACAAGGTAAGTTTGTCAGCTGTTAACATCTATCACCTTTTTTTCCTGTTTAATAAGAGACGCATGCATCAATAATAACTTTGCCCAATAAAATTTGCTAAATTGTTATTTAAAATATTTAGATCCTGCACCCATTGACTTTCTTTTTGTATCTGTCTGCCTGTAGGTGTTGTCCAGGGGATGATTACTGGAATTCGGGGCCTCTGTAACGGTTTGGGCCCCGCTCTTTACGGTTTTGTCTTCTACTTGTTCCACGTGGAGCTGACCGACACGGACAGCTCTGAGAAAGGTGCCAAATCCAACATGGCCAACCCCACGGATGAGGTGAGCATGAACAAAATCGTTTTTTATTCAATCAGTTACACGACACAAGCACAAATGGAAGCTGTACTTAAAACAAGATATCTCCTCCATCGTCTCTTCAGAGCGCCATCATCCCAGGGCCTCCCTTCCTGTTTGGCGCATGCTCAGTGCTGCTGTCTCTGCTGGTGGCCCTGTTTATCCCGGAGCACACGGGGCCCGGCATGCGGCCCGGCGCCTACAAGAAGCACAGCAACGGGGCACAGAGTCACTCCCACAGCCCTCAAGGCAGTGGGGCCGAGGGCAAGGAGCCGCTGCTGGAGGACAGCAGCGTATAACCTCAGCTGAGGGGAGGGCAGACACCCTCGCTCCGACGCAACACCCTCCCGCACACATGGACAGTTCCACACACATTTTACCACTTGGACACGCTCTCACCTCAGGCACACGCCCGACTCAAGTGCCACGATGAGGTGTTTGTGTCCACAGCACAAAAGTGGGCACTCCTTCCTTAGCGGCCCTTTTCTTTTTTTTCTTTTTTTCTTTTTTTTTTTTTTTAAAGCAGGGTATTGTGAGGACTTTCTAAAGACCCTGTATAAAGAGAGTGTATCGAGTATTTTTCAGGCTGCAGTGGAAGTGTGTGTGTGTGTGTGTGTGTGTGTGTGTGTGTGTGTGTGACAGCTGTACTGGACTCTAAACCTTGGTTTCTATAAAGCAGTAACAGAATGGAGTATACAACAGCTTGCCCGCCTCCTGGTGCAAAACAGAAGTGATTTGGTTTAGAGTGAGATTGTGGGGCATATCTCAAATGTTACTAAATCCCTGTGTGGTTCTTCATATTCCTCTGTAGCCACCGAAGTGGCAACTTTGTCTGTTTGTGCACTTGTTTAATGGTCTTTCACGGGGAGACATCTGTTCCGATGCTTGTCGTTGCGACTGCAGCCCCGGTAAAGCATCCAGGGGGAGAACAGTTCTTCCTCTGAATGCTCAGCAGGGAAGCACAGCACATGTACCCGTGAGGAGGGGGTCTCTGCAGAGGAGTGTTGGAGAGGAGCTGCCTAATCTAGTTCAGGATGGGTCAACCAGTTCGGATTCAAAAAGCTTCGTAAGACCACACTTTTGTTTAAACATCACACTTCTTACAGAGAGAAGTGTGTGTGTGTGTGTGTGTGTATGTGTGTGTGTGTGTGTGTGTGCGCGCGCGCGTGTCAGAGGGAGAGAGAGACCACTTTATTAGCTGAAACAGTTTTTCAATGTTTACTTCTCTAGATAAGTAGTACAGTTTGGGTTGTATATTTTTCTCTGTTCAAACCGAACGCATAGTTGTGCTTCAAGTTCTTATTCAAGAAACAAATGTTGCCTCGAAGTGACTTAATATATATATATTTATATATATATATTAATTACGCAACCTGTATGAAGACCGAGGTCTGAGAAGGCTCTGTAATCTTACGCTATCGCTCCCATCGGAGCCGCTACACACTTTTTATTCCCTTTTTGTTTTCACGCCCTTCGTGTTACCTTGTTTCCTGACATTTATCACCATCAGGGTTAAGGCTCACAGAACCATGGTTTTTATTTGAAATGCCTCTGGACCATTTACAGCTAGAGCGTTGCTATCAGCGTGTCAGTGTTGGCACTGACTGTTAATACAGAGTCTTTGAATTAATATCATTAGGTTAAACGGCATCACTCGCGCTGCTGCGGTAGATGATTCAAAGGTTAAGTGTGATGTAATGTGGATACAGATTTCTTCAGCGGTAATTGGATAGATTGAAACTATGAAACGTGCAGACGGTTGTTAACAGGTGCAGCACATTTCCCAAACAATAACCTCATGGAACCGGCTTCAAACTCTCAAACTCGCGTTTAACAAGCTTCAGACTCTCCACAAGGAGGAGCGTCTTCCCTTCTACCCATGCATACAACTGCGCCACCTATAGGGGGAAAAATGTAGCTCCAACAATTGTTCAGACTTGTAGATGGCGGGGAAAAAATATGATGTCCAATACAGGCAGGTAAGGTAACATCTTGTATTAATTATAGAAATTATATAAATTGGCTAAAATGTGAGCAGCTTTTCTTTTTAAAAGCTGTTCTATTTGAGTGTTTTTATGTTTTTCATGAACACCTGTTAACTAATTACCAAAACATAGAAAATAAATACCCTTAATATACCACCCATAGATACAAACAGCGACCAACAGCATTAAATCATTTTTTTTTTTTTAAACAAACTCGGATTAAAATCAAAGTCATATTGAGAGCATTGTGAGCTCTGTAGTTGTCCCAGAACTAAATACGATCCAGTTAACAAATGGAATAAAATGTCAAATATTCTCACAAAGCTTGAAAGTCTCAACTGCCGCATGTATTGTTTGTCTTGCCTGTAGATGGTGCACATCAGCATGTCTGTGTGCAGGTCTGAACCGCTGCTGTTCACTCTTCTTGCCAAAAGGTGGCGCAGGTTGACCATGAAATGCAGATCTGGTGCTGCAGCGCCGTAATTGGATAACATTGTCTGCAGCTGGTTTTGGTCCTCCTTCGCATCAGTGACACTGTTCCCTTTGGTTCACACTGAGTCGGCAACTGTTAAATTACCCGTGTTGTATTTTTAACCGTTCATCTCTAAATGCCTCAAGAGAATTTAAATAGCCAAATTACAACCTGAGACAGATTAGTAGCCAACATTGGGTTTCATGCTGTTGAACATCTATCTGGAGAGAAATGTACGTCATATATTTTGTGCCAATTTTTTTGGTTTGCTTTTTCATACTGTGTGTGTGTGTGTGTGTGTGTGTTTGCGCACTTGAGTGATTTTTTTAATTTAATTTTTTTGCTTGGTTTTCTCTTGTCTTAATCTCTTTGTCCGGTCATTTTTAGGAATCTGTTCAACATTGTGTCAACATTGAATGTCCATCAGCCTGTTTTCAGTCTTCATTTGATAACAAGCATTTCACTGTGGTTGGTTACATTTGATAAGCTAATTTTGCCCAGATTTATCAATAGATTATAACAAAAGTCACTGAATGTTCCAAACCAAGCTGTACATGTTGACCACGCTATACCCTCAACATTTTGACACAACCTGTCATAGTTTTTATTATTTCAGAGGGGGTGTTACTAGACAGGAGGCCATTTGTGTTGATTTAATCTCTGAATATCATACTTTCTTTTTTTTTTCTTTATTTTATGTATCATTTATTGGACCAACACACAGATAAACCCATAAATTCAGATCCTACTTCAACTGGTAAGATTCTGCACCAGCCCCATGTGCACTCATACGGCTTCCAATGTCCAAAAGTCACCTGTACGAACAGCAAGTGTATATATTTATTGCTCAAGGAGATGGCCACCTCTTGGTCTATTTGGTTGTATGGTGCAATTATTATTACTATATATTTCTTAAGACTTACCTGCTAACCACTCCTGTTTTTAGTACGATGTGGTTTGTGGCCTGAACCCCCTCTCTGTGTGCCTAAAATTAGCCAAGAAATGAGGATGGCAACATAAGTAAATGGTGGTTATTATGTAAATATGGGAAACTAATGACAAACTATTTATTAAAGGTTTATTGTACAATGAAATGTTTCAGTTTGCCTCTGTGGGTTTTTTGGGATGTATTTTAATTATTTTATGCCAAAACTAATTGAGTGATCCGGGTGTGTGCTAATAAGTCTTTTAGCCAATAAAGCTATTTGAATTTAATTCTTTTAGTTATGTCTGAAACGGGATCCTAAATGTAATGGCTGCTAAATCCCATTACATCCTGTTACATTTAACAGTTCGTATTCCTGTTAGCTTTTACTTACTGTTCATAATACCAGACTTTTTGTTTAATGCTCTGTCTTTGTTGCTTGTTGGTTTAGTAATCCTTCCCATCGGTTATATTGCGGCTCTAAAGCTTTCTCCACCTACACACTGCATGTAGTCAACTGTTACTAATGTGCAGACCTAAGCTTGTTTACTGTCTGTGGTCTGAGCCATTCTTTATTAAAGCCACATGGAGGCAGCAGTAAAGTCTGGCAGAAATCCTTAACTAGGCCATCACCTTACTTTCCCTTAATGTGCGTACGTATGTGCGTGTGTGTGCGTGCGTGCGTGCACTAGGGTTAACAAAACACAATGTGGTTTCTCTCCGATATCAAGTCATTCCAGGACCAGAATATTCAAAATAGTTTACTTCTAGATACATTTTAATCACCAGTGAATAATTTGACCAACGTTACAGGCAACGTTACTCTTTTTCCTTTTCTCTGTATATCTGTACAGGAAATAAATCTTTATTGTGGAAATGCTCTGAACTAACGAGGTTATTGCTCAGCGCGCGCACACAAAAGCAATCCGTTTAATTTTAGCCGTTATGTTTTTTCAAGGTTGAATTCAAACTTACTCCTTGAAAAGTGCTTGATTTTACTATCTGAACTGAAACCATCCCGTCGCCGTATATGTTTGTTGTCTCCTGGCATTTATTGCAACGACTGATGTGACGGTAAATGCTTCGGGAGTCTGGAAGTTTTGGTTGAGGTACCTTGTATCATGTTCCCAAGATGTGACATGAAAAGGATCCTTTAGTTTGGTTACTGATTGAGCGTCTGCGGTATCAATACTTGTGGGGTACCACAAACCTTTATTTTATATGAAGACTTAAACAGACTAGTTTTCTATTCCCCTTTTGATATTTCTTTATATAGAAAATATTTCCTGTTGATTGAAAAGGTGTGAAATTGTTTTAAATTATAATACATTCATCAGAATCTATGTCACTCGTTTATATGTTGTGTGTGCCAATGGCAAGTCTCTGGTTTGATACAGAAATCAGCTGCATAATATGAATATGAATTTAAATGAGAGGGGGGATTGTGAAATGAATGGTTTGAACTTGACAGCGTTGACATTGGGACTATCGTTCATCATTTTTCCGTCACTGGCAGGAGGAGAGCTTAGCAAAATGCCGTTTCCATAAATCCCAGCACATTGCTTCTCCATCGCCGCACGTTTCACGAGTGCTGACACGATCCTACGTGAGATTGATGGTGTTTTCACGTCACTTTCGCGTAACTTCCGAGCAGGCTGCCACGCTGGGATATGATGATGTAAGCAAAGGGTTCAAGTGGAGCAGCAGGTGTTCAGCGGTCTTAACCTGGGATAGAAGAGATAATAATAAGGCTCTTAATCGTAATCTGCGCCCATTGTTTCCTGACCAGCCCTCTAACAGCCCTGGGCACTGGTGGATTCAGTTACGACGGACTCATCGGCACAATGTGGTCTCTAACTCAGCATCCATAATTGTCAACTACTGTACAGACTGTGGCATGTGGGCTTCAGAAATCCAGATGTCATAGCACATTTACTTTCCAGGCTTCAATTAGGTGCATGAGAGTGGAAGAGTGCTTACATGTTTGAAAACGGGCCTCCTGCACTTGGCTAGAGGCCACACAGTCCACAGCATCATTGCTATAAATGTGAGTGTCCATTAACCTCAGAGAAGCAGTGCATCCATCAAGCTCGGCCTCAAAACTTAAAAGTATTGTCTTTCTCAGACACTGCGAATGTCAGCAGGAAGAGATCTTTCCTTAGCGCGGTGCACATCGAGCCTGCAGACGCACTTGGAAGGGGAAGTGGGGCCCAGTGGTGGATGTCCCACTCGGCCCTGACACACGGCAGCAACTTTTCCTGTGGTGGAGAAGTGTAGCGCACTGGCGTCTAGGAAGAGCCCCTGGATGAATCATGTGTGAACCTCATTGTTCTTCCAGTCAAACAGGTCTGTGTGAACCTGGGCTTGTCACTAACCTCTGCCACTATGCCTGCTTTCCCATGTTCTATATGCAGACCACCAATGTTCTCTCATATGACTTCCTAGCACATGTGGTTGACGGTTAACTCAGGGGTAGGTGTGGGCCTCCGGGTACAGGCCGTTTCACATACAAGGCCCCAACATCTCTGGATACAAAGCCTTTCCCTCCAAGGCCATATTATCTAATATGAACACTTTTAAACTCCTCTCCTCAGATATCTCCCGCACCGCTTATCAATACTGTAGACTCACTAAATTAACCCCAGTATATCACTGTAGGTTCATAATAACAAAGTGAGTCAGCCTTATCATTCTGAACCCTGACCCTGTTGTTTCTGCTGTCACATTCAAGCAGGGTGCTACTTACATACCTTTATGTTGGAATAAGGTAAAGGTTAAACTGTAACGTGGTTGTTATTAATGCGGCTGCAGGCGGAAGACACCTAAAGAGTGTCAGAAAGTGCTTTTATGTAAGTGCACTTGAATCACTCCCTGCAGTGAACTTATCATTTCCAGCAGATGTTTGTCATTACTGACACAACCTCAGCTAACACACCTGTGCTGCGAGTGACGGTTAAAGTACCACACTGGTGAATGTTTGAGGCTATTAACCACAATCACGTCGACTTTATGTTGCTGCCGACTCTTTTCTATAGCGTACCATGAGCTAAATTAAACATCATAACAGCTTTTAACTCTCTGTGAGCTTCATCATAGCCTTTCAGCTGTACCCAGTCAAATTTAAAACCTTAGGGTTACCGTACATGTTATATAAGCTCCAGGAGGAGATCGCATCCACAAAACTAGTAAGACCAAGCCTTTTAAAACTAGTAAATGAGGAGTAATAAATATTTATATTTATATTTTATTTTATATTAACATTAAATCAAATGACTACTGGTAATGTGAAAAGGGGTATCTTGAACCCAGCTCTAGCTTATTTTAGCTTATTGTTTTTGTTTCAGTGTCACTTTTCTCATCAGCTCCATGTACATAACAGCCGGAAGCTGTTTCCACATTCAAAAAAACCAAACCTTTGATAAACCCGCTGCAGCAGTGGCTAGCGGCTGAGGAAAGTTGAGCATCTTGCAGCTACAAACACAGATTATTACTCACATGAGATGGCGGAGATGAAACCAGAGCCAAAATGCTGGTGCTGCTGAGATAACTTTGTTATGATATGGCGCTATATAAATAAAGTTGAATTGAATTGGTGAATACATGACTTCTATGAGTTTAAAATGCTGTTCTGTGTTTGTTGGATGTACAAATAGCTAACATGTTAGTTATTAAGGTGTCTATCGGCCTTGTTTTGGAGTTCTTCCGCCCCTTGTGGCCACAGAATCGACCAAACGGCTTTCATTTGTCTTGACATATTCAATGTGTTACTTGAATTATATTTAAACATATCTGTGATAAAAGTTTCTGTCTTTTTCAGGAGCTTTCAGTCATATCCATTGGTCTTACTTAGAACTTAATCAGGTGTTGTGGAGACCCAAGAACTTTAGTCAGTTATTATAACAAGTATTAAAACAGTTTTTCTCTTGTTTTGTGTGTGTTACGTTTCTTTTGTCACGTCTGGTTCTGTCACATTGTTTTTGCCTTGTAAACCACTTAAGAAACATTTTTTATTTCTATGCCAATTATTTCTATTCTATTCTTAGTCTTTTCCAGGACATCCATGTTTGCTTATTGTTCATCTTCCGGGTCTGATTTCCCGACAACATAGCTTGTGAAAACATTGCTTTTCAACAGCCAACATGTAAATATTGGAAGGTGAAGCTTCCTTGAAGGCACCACAAAGGAAGAGTTCACCAGGATGATTTTCATACTGAATGTAAAACAATGCCTGTTGGAATGAATCTGTCTAGACACTTGGTATGTTTCTGAAAACAGTAACCAACGGTAACCAATGGTATAATGTATTAAAGTATGTCATTTGTTGATGGGTTGATGGATTAAAACCAGTATCTTTGCAAGTGTTGGCTCCTTTTACCATTTTCTAATACAAAGATGTTTTGTTTTTGTTTTTTTTGTGATTTCCAAACTTTCCCTTACAGCCACTGGTTTCCATAGATTTTTGTTCCATATGAAAATTTATTACATGATAGTTGATAGTTATTTATTATTCATGTATTTAACCAGGATGTTTTTATTCATCCATAAAAGCATGGGAATTAGGCGCTCCCATCCGAATCAATCAACTCTAATGTTACCAAAATGTAATAAATGAATAACACCATAGATACAAAGGACATTCCACGACATTCAAAGAGCAGAATCAAAGCAAACTACAATTAAATTTAGGATTTAAATTAAATCAAAATCCCAATTTAAACAAAAATACAGTTTTGTTGTACTGTTGTATATCTCTTGTGGGATCAGAGGGCCTTTAATGAACCTGCTAAATTATTGTCTTATGGTAGGACAATTTTAGTAAGTTTCTAATATGCACCAACATACTTTGCTGTGATGTAATGTATATTCTTTGTAGTAAACGAAATATGAAGACAAGCTCAAAAACAGCCCCCAGCAACAGGCTGTCAGCATTCAGATCATGTGTTTATGAGTCATTTGTTGTTTTTGTGTAACACATCAATAGTTCAGAGCAATAATCACCCTAATCAAAGCAGCACAGCGGGGAACGTTCCCTGCTTTGGCCACACTGGTTTAAGCTTAATATTAGACACGAGTTGCACTGGAAATTACATCATCCTACGTTAGTAAAAAAACAAGGTGTTTTAAATTCAAGGTTAAGAAGATTTATATTTTAAAAAGGTTGAAAGATGGTAAACATCTAGAGACTTTTAAAAAAGTGGATAATTTAAGGAAGCATAAACACATATTGAAATCGGTTCTGAATATGTTTTATGTGTTTATTTTGCATGTAATTATTATTGTTGCATGTATGATAGCATGTCCCTAGATCTTACATGCTAATAACCCCTTATACAAAACACACGTCCTCTTCTGCGGAACATACAAGCACGAAATACTGCAGGATATTACAATACATTTGTTGTCATAATGCAAAATAAAATAAATGTTTGTATAAAACAGCAGGAAGCTCATGAATGGGAAGTGGGACGTGGCTTTATCCTGTCACTCACTAGGCTTTATTCTCACCAAGGCACCTCACTCCTCTCGGTGGGATTGTGTTTAAGATAAAGAACTGACAGCGATTCAGTTTAGCTGCTTCCTCTGTTATATACCAGATGTTCCTGCACTGCGTGATCAGCTCGGCAGCTGATTAACCTTTCTCTACCGCTCGTAGTGAGCACCACCTCCTGACCTCGTAGCCTCAGACGTGTTGTTGAGCCTGTGAGTTTTCCTCTCGCGGTAAGTAACTCTGATTACAAAGTGCTGATATTACTAATGAGCTGTTCCCTTGTTTAATGTTACCCTCTGTGGTCACTTCCCACTGAATCAATGCTGGCATCAACAGCAGATTCACACCACCTGACTGCTTTACAGACAAACTCCAGCCAGAGAATATTTACCAATGGGCTGATGGCTGAAAGTGCCACAGCTGCCGCAGAAATCCGGTAAGTGCAGTTTTTTTGGTATTCCAGTAAAATCTGTTTTAGCATATTAAACAACAGGACGTGATTATCTTGCACCAAACATGCAGCTGCTTTGATGGAGGGTGTAAACAGGCAGTGAATTAGCAGTGGTGACGGAGATGACGTTGTGGCACAACTGAAGCTCACACAAAACATGCCGGGAAGAGCAATCTCAGATATTTTCAGCCTCTGAGAGCTGAACAGTGTGAAATGCCCCCACCCCCCATTAGTCTGTCTGAGTGTGAGAACATTACAGGATCAAAAGGAAAATCAAGTTCTGTTTTTCAACAATGGTCAAACCGCACGAGGATTTTCCTTCCTTGTCTTTTCCCCCTCCGCTTCCTAAAATAACAGAGGATCTTCTTCATTTTCAAATGTGTACAGAAGGACCAGATCTGACCGGATAGGTTGGGTCCTTCCTCGATCGCATGTTATCTTGACTTAAATTAGATAGAAGATAACAAAATTAGTTCACGTATAAGTGGGGGGGGAAGTACCTCATAACCAGTGTGTGCATTCAAGGTACACCAGGAAGCAAAGACGGAAGCTCCATTATTATATTTTTACCTTCAAACACAGACTACTGTGCTTACATGCAAAATGCAAAAGCTCTAAATCACATGCTCAGTTTTCACAGCGTTGAAGTTCTTAAACACTTCACTAAATCAATCAAACGTGTGTTAGCAGACTCATTGTCTTGTAACTTTGACAGAAATATGTGAGCAGCATTGCAAGAGAATTAGCAACCACTTCACCACCATAAGAAAACCTGTTAGGTCGTTTCTGAGTCCGAGCTGTAACCCTAACCCGCCTAATGTAAATTAAAGCATTTGCGTGATGTATTTTTAATGAATAGTTATTTAAACTTCTCAGTAAAAAAAAAAAAAAAAAGATTTATGTTAATATGTTTTGGCTTCTTGAGGTAAGTGCAGAACAAAAGAAAGTGATGCAACACAATCACGATCATACATGATAATCATGTAACCATCCTGTTTATCTACCTAATAAAGTTTTGACTGACTTCAATGAAAAACTAAACTAAACTGTTTGATTCTCAACGCTTATGTGCTTTTACAGTATGTATTATACCAAACTGTATACTATCACTATAATATTTGTGCTTCTTAGGAATCCTGTTACATGTTTATGCAACTAACGCTAACCAATTCTGATATTTCTCCACTTCATATTGACAAGTGATTCAGAGTTGTGGCTGTGAATTTAATGTCTACTTAGGGAGATTATTATATATTATATATGTTATGAGGTCTGCACTTGGCTGAGGTCTGCTCCTTGAATACAGTAAAGAGATGGAACCTGTTTTTCTATAACTGTTTCACAATTTTTTACATAATAAAAATAGTTGAATAAGCCACTTAGAGCTGCTCCTGCTGTGCGATGTCGCAATGTGAACAAATCTAACAGGAGATCAACAACAGCTGAGTGATCCCCATGACAACAGAGCAAACTCCATCCACTGAGGCAGACGGGGATGTTGTGAGTGAATGCTGCACAGAAAGCTCAAGAAGACTTTGAGTTAAGTTTTTTTTTTTTTATCAAAATTTTTAAGTTTTACTGAAACTGAAGAGTGGGAAAGAAACTTCACGGATTTATCTAGACTAATGTTGTCGTACAATTTGGAAATCGTCCCGTTTAATTTGAATTATTATTATTAGCCTACTATACTGGTATTGTTATTAAATGTTAATAAAAGCAGGACAATAGTATTTTTTTCTACCATTATTTTCATTATCCATTATTCTGCCAATTATTTATACAATTTCAAAGCCATAGCCTATTGATCACTGTTTACCAAGGTTAGGACTTAAAAGCTAACAGCTGTTTAATCTGCTCACAGGTCCAAAATGATAATAAGACATTCATCTTATTATAATATAACAAACGAATATATGATTCAGATTAACTGATAATCATAACAGTTGCCAGACAATTGTTTGTCAATCGATAAATCCTTATTGCTTCAGCTCTAGTATGTGTTTAATGGTAATAATAATAATAATTGAAATGGTAATAAATCCACTGCAGCCTTCTGTAACAGATGCATCGAGTCATTTACACAACAAAGTGCTACAGGTAGAATAACTGCTTCACTGTCTGAGGCGTGAGCTGACAGTGGGATCAGTTTGTTGTGTAATCCGATAAACTCCAGTCCGTATTTCCCCTGAAGCCCATCTGGCTCGCTGGCAGGGTTTGTTTACAGGCGGAGAGGCTGGGAAGAAGGGGATCCTACAGGACCTGGGAGACTGTACAATCTACCTCTCTGTGCGTGGAAGAAGAAAAAGGGGAAAAAAAGAACTCGCAAACTTTATTTAACATACTTTCCTCCCCGTCATTCAGACACGCGCTTTAGTTGCGGGAGCAGTCACCTGTGCGGCACATAAACACAACTTGGAGCATTTTAAATTTTTTTTTTATTATAATTTTTATTCTCAAACACACAAAAAAAGAGAAAAGCGGAGTGCAGCTGAGCCACGACGAAGTGTTGTCTGTCTGTCAGCCTTTCAGGGACCGGAGGTCTCACTGGAAATCTCTGCACTGACTGAAGAGGAGTTGTCGCTTTGGAGTTAGCCAGCTGCCCGGAAAAACAACACCTTATTCCGCAAGCAAAATAAATCAGCTGGGATGTTTTGCGCACGCTGGAGGACTTGAGGGGGATTTTCGTTTTCTTTTTTTACGAAAGACACGCTGACATTACGCCACGCATGCCACCGAGTCAGCAGCAAACGGCTTCAAAATCCCTCTAAATTAAATTAAGGGTCGCTTTTACGGAGATGTTCGTGCATGCACGTTGTCTCTTTAAAAAAAAAAAGAATATGAACTGCAGCTGTGTTGGTGTGTGTGATATTTCTTAAAAGTTACAATTAATTGAGAGGGTTTGCTGTAAAAACAGCACAAACTCGTGGCCTGGACTGGAGTGGTGAAACCAGGCTAGGCAGCTAGCTAGCTAGCTAGCTTAACTGCCGTTTGCTAGCATTGACATTAGCGTCTGCTCGGCCAACAAATCTGTTTTTGTCTTTTGTTTCCTCGACACGGACAAACTCAGCTGGGTCACTTTAACTAACTAATGCAGATAAAGACACAAAGGGAGCACTTGTGTCCCGTGGTGGTGTTTGTTAACTGCTTTTCCAAGAGGTGGCTAACTTTAGCTGCAGCAGCAGCAGCAGCGTTAGCTTGTATTTGACTGAACACGTTGGACTCGTTCCTCCGCCCATCTTCCGGGATGTCTTTTATTTATTTTTGTTTACCTGTTGGCCCACGCCGCAAAACAAAACCAGTTTCCTGAGGGTACTTCTCTTCCACTTCGAACTGTCCTCCTCGCCAAGGATTATATTGTATTTGACCCATAATAGTGCTGGATGGTGTCCTATCCCGAGTCAGTTATGTGGCTCCGGACTTTGTGTTTGGGTTTTGTTTTGACCGCTGTCTGCTTTGTGATGATCTGTCATCGAGCGAGTGGAGAGGGTAAGTAACACTAATTATCTCTTCATTTAAATAAATAAAAAAAATAAACTTTTAATATCAAGCTTTTTATTATGTAAACTTGATTAAGTGGCGGGCCTGTCGCACTTGTGTGCACTGCTAGTGTATACACACCAGATAAATAGAAATCATGCAGTAATGATGAGCTACAGACACAGACTCACATTTGGTTCAAATGAATTGTCCGAGTCTGTCAAATATTGCGCAGGTTTTCTATGTTGCTTGTGAGGTGATTAACTCCGAAGTCTAAAAACCATTACACATTCCTTAATTGCGCCAAGACAATGGAGACGTGGATTAAGTGGATTACTTATCTTTTTCTGATAGAGATCAATAGGTACAGACAATCAGGACCCAAATAATAGTGATGTTAATTATTATGGGCCACTACATTACAACACACAAATTATAAACTATAAACAATAGTCAGTGCAATTACAGTCGTTTGACAAATCAATAAAATGTGAGAGAAATGCTAAACATGTTGGTGATAAGTGCAGACAGCCTGTAAAGTTTGTCATCCAAATTGTCTTGTTTGCGATTTGATAAAGACAGGTAGGCGAGCAACAGTGGTTTTATAGACAGTCCCTGCATTGAAGGGACAAAGGTTAACACTTATCGGCTATTTGAGTCTGCAGGAACTGTAAACAAAATGTGTTGTCCCAAATAAGTAAGTGGTCTGAGGATTTTAGAGGAATTAATTGGCTGTTATTGAGAATGGAAAAGCCTTGGCTTGTTGCTGTGGTCAGTGCAGGAATGTAACAATAAGCCCTCTTTACAGCTCCTGACAAACCCTTTCATATTCTCCACAGCCAACAAGCCCGGGTGATAAGAATGAATGAGCACATTTGCAAACACCCGGAGACATTTTCACATTTCTCAAACACCACAATGATTGCACACACTCACTGTTTTACTCTGCTGGAAACTGTTACTGTAAGTACGTATTAGCTAGACTTGTGTAGAAATGTATAGCAAACCAGTGGGACTACTTGTTGGTTTGAACGTCTGTAGTGTAAGGGTACATTTTCAAGATGACAAGAACAGAGACCAGTCTGGTAAACGTGGCTTTACACATTTTACTCATTGTCCTATATACCAGGAACTGTTATCATTTATTTTATCTAAGCAGAATGATTCAGTGGAGCTAACTGGTGATTTATAGGTCAGATTGTCTGTTTACAGCTCATCGTGTAGTTTCGCTTCCGTCCAGACTTTAGCACTTATTGAAATAGTGAAATAAACAGACTCTCAGCTTTACAGAGTTGGAGGGGAAACACTGGCTTGTGTTCAGTCCATGTGTCATCTTTCATTTGTAATTAAGTCCCAAAATATTGCTAAAATAGATGGCTGGCACTTAAACGAAAGCAAAATCTAGGCTAAATAATGCTTAAAAGCTCCGTTATGGGGAATTAAAATGCATTTGGCCATAACGATTAACGCTGTGTAGTGTGATTAACATGTATACAAAAGACTTATTTTCATAATTGTCACTCTAAATAATTAACTTCAAATCTTTTTTCTATACGGGAGAGTGCATTTCCAGATACATTGCTTTTATTAAGATTATCTACTAAATTGCTCTACTGTGGTAATCCATTCATTAAATTTTTTTTTTTTTACTTCTCTGCTCTCCGAGAAAACAATGCCTCAAGGTTTCTTTGTTACAGTAATCTTCACACGAGCATGTACACGGTAGCGCACACTCTTCCTTTGTTCAGTATAAGAAATTTGTCAACTTTATGTACAGCATGTGGCCCCAGGTGTCTTTAAAGCTCCTGCTACTGCAGTATATGGCAGTGGTTGGGTTTAAGAGGCGCTCTGAAGGAAAAGAACAGCGCAGGCTCTCACCTTTTTCATCAAATCGCAGCGAGGGGGGAATGGAGCGATGTCATCAAACCAGTTTGAGCAAGAGTTTTTAAGACATAAATCAAAAGCAAGTTGTGTAATTGCACTGCAGCCCCCCCACCCCAACCCTCCCACTCCTCTCTGAGATGAGTGAACCACAGAAGGGAAAAGTGGAACCTGGGCCGCACACTGGCTGATTTCATAAGCCAGACTGACCAGTGTAAAAGTCAGGAAGTCTTCTAAACTACTTGTTGGTAGCTGTCCAGCTCAGATTAATGGAAAGATTCACTTAATAAAGAAAGCTTATATTTTGTGGTAGTGTGAATTGATTTTTATTCATTTAGCTTCTGCTGGCAGTCAAAAGCTTTGGTGGTGATTTGTCCATGTAACTGCAAATGTGTCTTAAGTTAAGTTCCACATTGTATAATTCATACTTTCTACTAGCCTTTCTGATTCTGCCATTGGCAGCGATATACCTGCTTATAGCACTTGCGATTCATTACCAGCCCTTACAAGTCTGATGAGACGTCTTGTTGTTTTCAATCATGGTTCTATGCACTTGATGTAAAGC
>JAVQJD010020235.1:0-13339 GCA_036023655.1 Nannoperca australis
TAAAGTAATCCAAAAGTAATCAAATGTAATAAGTTAACAAAGTTTAAAAAAAAGTTAATTACTTTATTGAAGTAATCAAAATAGTTACATTACTTATTACTTTTTAAACAGGGTAACTAGTAATCTGTAACCTATTACATTTCAAAAGTAACCTTCCCAACACTGCATGTGACAGACTTTGTTTGCCATGGCTTATAGATTGACATTGTAAACTAGAACATTTATCAGTTGCAGAGTAAGATGTGAGTCTCCAATACGAAATGTTTTTTTTTCTCAGCTCAAAGACAGACCTAAATTCCAGTCAGTCCAGAAAAGAATGTTCTCACAGCTTATTTGCTGACAAAAGTGTGTTTTGTACTTCCAGACAGAATCATTGATAAATCGTCTGTGAGCGACAAACAGCAGGAGGACTTAGCAGCAGGCAAAGGCAGAAGACAGACAGCTACTGACTTCAGCAGCATCTACAGCAAAGGTGAGACACGTTCCAGGGTTTGACCCTCTTGACGGTCAGAGGGGCAGTCAGGACCGGAGGCTTCTGTTACTGATGGGCAGCATGTTAGTCTTTGGTTGTGTGAGGAGTGTACAAAGTTTACCTTAACCACAATAATGAAACTGCAAATTGATCATATTAAACATGTTAAAGGGTTCTGGACACCACTGTCTTCTAGCAATTCTCCTATTGTGGGCCAAACCAGACTACATGCACCTTTGGGGTTTTTAGAATGTGATCTTTGGGTTGATACTTGATTATAAGATATGTGCCACAAAACAGAAGCCGAAACAGAAACAGTTTTTAACAGTACTTTAATACTTAAAACATTTGAAAAACCTGGGTCCTGAATTCAAACACAATAATTAATACTTATGAAGAGGCCATTCACATTCGCAGTTCCTTCTGTTTTAGAGAAGTACCTCAAAAAGTACTTCAAAAACCTACTTTTAAGAAGTCATTGGATGTTTTAAGGTAGTATTTTCCCTGCTGATAATCTTATTGATACTAATATATTTTGACTTTGCTGTATAGAGTTCAGAGATTTCAAAGCTGACTGCAATGATACTGTGATTTGGCGAGTGACTCAAGTGCAATAGCTATGAAAGCTTGTTTAGTGCCACCGGTAGGACAATACATACATACTGGCCTCTCTGATTACATGTCTTATTTATACCAACTAACTGCTTTATTGATTTTTCTGATGACATCTTTTTATTATAGACTTTTTATTATACAGATCATAAGAACAACAGAACCACAGAAAAAAAGAGCCACAAAGAAAGATATGCATGGCAGAAAACCGTATAAAACAATTAAATACAATTATATTTGACAAATTGGGACATATGATGATGGACAAAATCAAAAGGTAGGCAATACATGGCTGACTTTGTGTTGGCACCCTGGATAACTATGGTGCTGTGGTTTAGGCAACACAATTGCTTTGGTTATGGTTAAGACAGTAAATGTGTCATGTCTTTAAGTAACCAAGATCATCACCTTAACCAAACATAACCATAAACCTTTTTAATAATGCTTTAGTTGCTGTCAGCAGATACAATAGAACACATCATTAAATACATATTCAGTTTATCAAATATGTTCAGTGTCAACATTTTGTGACTTGCCAGATACATTTATTAACAATGTTTCCTCACTATGTTGATACAAAATAGAAACTGTGTGTGTCTATGTGTGTGTGTGTGTGTGTGTACACAGACCTGCTCCCAGCTTCACGTAGTGAGGAGAAGACCAAGAGGTTTCTGCAAGAGCTGGTCAACATCTTGTTGGGTTATATCTGCAAGTCAAGTCAGAGGAGCTCCAAGGTACCCACATGTTTCTGTCAACACTATAAAGAAAATAGTGTCAGACTGCTGCGTTGGAATCCTGCACAGTAAAACTTCGCTCAGTGACATTCAAACCTTTCCAGTCCATCTCCTGGACAGGAAATTGTAAAGCATACAAGTAGGTATAGTTCCAAGAGTAGTTATTTTGGTTCAGTTTTTAAAACCATCCACTGAGAGAGAGAGGGAACAGACTTGGATGGAAGAAAGCGTCTTGCAGTGCATTTCTTGTGGAGAGGACAATCAGAAAAAGCTGTTGATGAGAGAAACTCAGCATGTATCTTACAGCCTAAACTGATTTTTTGGTTATTGTGGTTATGTAAATATGTAAATGTATGTAACGATTTTGGAAATATTTTGAATAAATTTGAATGGAAAATGTGTAATGAATTTGTATGATTATGTACATATATGAGACATGGAAATGGCCTAATAGAAAAAATACTGCTTCCTGTGCTTTAGGTCCTGGACTTCCACCATCCCCACCAGCTGAAGGAGGGACTGGATGGCTTCAGTCTGGACCTGCCAGACCAACCAGAAACTCTGGAGCAGATACTAGTGGACTGTAGAGACACACTCAAGTATGGTGTCAGTACAGGTGTGTATGTGTGTAAGAAAACATGTGTGAGAAGACATAAAAAGGCACAAAATAATGATTCTAAGATAATAAACAAAAGTCTGTGCAGCACTTGCTGCAGCCATCCACACAGAGGGATCAGATAATCAGTTGGTCCTATAAAGTGAAATGATTGTAAATGCATACAATATAATTTATTAAAGAAACAATATATTTAAAATTATTTACTTACTTGCTGCAGCTAAATCTGCCCAGTTACAATGTTTTAATATTCACAGTTTGCTTTACAAACCACAGGACAACACACATACTGTATCCATGGCGACAGCTATGGTTCTCCCTATCTGAACTAATTGCTAAGTTCTTGACCTCTGACCTTTGTTTTTCCAGGCCATCCCCGGTTCTTCAACCAGCTGTCTTCAGGACTCGATGTGATTGGTGTAGCTGGCGAGTGGTTGACCTCTACAGCCAACACTAACATGTAAGATCTCATCACCAGTGTGTTTACTGAAGTACTTTACTCAAGTACAGTTTGAGGTACTTGTTCTTTCCATTTAAGTTACTTTCTACTTCTACTCCACCACATTTCAGAAGGACATTACATTTAGACATTTAGCAGATGCTTTTATTGTGAGGAGGTGATTGAGGGAGTCTGGAGTTGATAAGCACACAGCTGTACTTCTCAGCCACCTCACCTCCGACATATTGTACTCTTTACTCCACTACATTTATGTGACAGCTATAGTTAGTGGTTACTTTTCAGTAACTAATAACTGTGGCCCTTTTCAGTGTGTAGCTGGGCTCCACTAGAGAAAGATCTCACCTTGACACCTAAGATGGATTCATATTAATAACTGTTTGAGGGCCTTACATGTCAAATGACCCAATATTTCCAATATATAAACAGTATAGATGATATTAAAGTAAAAATAAAAATTTACAAAAAAAACCCACTGAGATTTATATAGAAGAGCTTGGATTGTTTTTCTCTTCTGCCATATCACATGACCCCTCAGATGTCTCTGGCGACACTTTGGAGGGGCACAACCCCTGTGTTGGGAACCACTGAACTAATAAAAGTATTTCCTGACTGACGTACAAATGGTGAAAACTGCAATCGCACACATAGAAGTTAGTCCTCACTCCAGTGGTTTTATTTGACCTCTGATGTGTAGCCACAGTAATGAAGTTAAAACATTTTCAAATCAAGCAGATGTGTCTTTACCTTAAAGGAAAATATGACCCTGTCAGTGGCAACACATTTTGTGGACAAACCTTTCAGCAAGGATTACTTGCAGCCATTGCAACCAGTTCATGGATGCCAGCTGAGGTGACCTACTGGACCAATTCCAAAACAGGGGCCAGGTTTAACATACCAGAGTTTCCCTTTGTTGCATGCTGCTCAAGGTGAATCTGCATCTGTTACCATCTTTCCATTGGCTTTGCATGTATTCATGCCACCTTGACTTTACACATTGTAATCCCTGATTGTTGAATGCTTTGACAGAAGTGCTTTTGCTAATACAACTTCATTCCTTTTTTCAACTTCACCTCTGCAGTTCAAAAAGCTAAATATTAGAGGTTTGCTAGATGCCAGATGTTAAGTCTTTACAATATAATACAAAACAATACATTTATTTACCAGATTTACATATGAAGTGTCTCCTGTGTTCATCCTCATGGAGGCGGTTCTGCTGAGGAAGATGCAAAGCATTGTGGGATGGTCTGACGATGAGGGAGATGGTATCTTCTGTCCAGGTAATACATTCGAGGAAGAAATGTGAGGTTGGATGACCTGTTATTTTGATAAAAGCACTTGAGCGTAACTCTGGACATCTGCATACATAATATTTCAACCTTTAACTTTGTCTCAAACATCCAGAGAAAGTTTCAACAGTGCCAGTAGTTTCACTAACTACCCATCAAAGTGTGAAGTGAGGTGTCCAGAGTTAGTTAATACAGACTTAGACTTATAGACTTATTTGATAACCAGGGCCCAGAGGGAGAATCTGTGCAGTAACAACATGCAGTTTATACTTTAAAACATTAGGATATAGTACGGAACTAATACACAACAGCAAAAAATCTACATCATCATAAGCACTCTGTTTTCTGAAGGAGGCACAATATCCAACCTGTACAGCATCCTGGTGGCCAGATACCACTTCTACCCAGAGGTGAAGACCAGAGGGATGGGAGCTCTGCCTCAGCTGGCCCTCTTCACCTCAGAACATGTAATCACACCTCACACACCAACTATTACACTCTGTGAAAGTTAGAGGGAATGCAGATTTAGACTTAATTGGTCTTGTTAGTCCTCAATTCTGTTACAGTTAGTTAACATTTTAGGGCTGTTTCCACACACAACTATATAAATTAAAAAGTTGCAGTAATGATTTCATGAATATGAAGTTACATGCTTGATACTCTTCGTCATCTTCCAACCAAATGCATAACTCCACTCACACCCTCATATCTTAATGACATTAGAGATTATTTGAGAAACGTAAGCTCTTGCTATGTAACACCCAGTGATGTTCTATGGATAATGGTGTGTCCATCTCATACTCCACTATTCCTCGTGTGAATGATAATGGTAATGTTTATGCAAAGCATTTATATGAATGGTTTCAGACAAGATCTCACTGAGTTCGCCCTTCAGAAAGCTCATAGAACCGAGAGTTATTATCTCCAGGGCGTGTCTTCTGTAAACACATACTGCTCATTCTCTGGAGATATTAAAATATGGTAAGAAAACATTGGCACATGCACTACAGTGATCCCCGCGTGGGGACATGTTGTGTGAGATTTCGCATTCTAACAGATACATTTGTTACATCTGATCTGCCTCTAAAGAATTCCAGTAAATCATATAATTGAATGTATTGCTCATCTGTGATCAAAAGGAACACATTAGCACATCCACACACAGGGTATACCTAACTGATAAAAAACTGTATCACATGCCATGTTGCTTGTATTTAGGGCAATTTCATTGAAAAAAAGGCCAGCAAAGTAAACATTTGTGAAAATAAATGTGCTATTTGCAACCCGGACGTCTCCAGTTGCTCAGCTATTTAATGAGCATCAACATGATAAGCTGCCTCAGATTCATGGGGACAGAGGTGGAAGGACCAGAGGCAGGCTGTTTCTCAGCTAAATTAGGATTTATATTTTAATTGAAATGTTGTTTTTGAAAAGATTCACATTGTATTGGCTGTTTATTTCTTCATGATGGTATTGTGAATGTTTAAGGTCTTTTCCTGGTCTCACTGGTTTTTATGCCAGATGTGACTTGTTGTGTCAGTCTAATGTCTATGTATTACCGCCACCTTCATGTGTGTTCATTTCTGACAGAAAGAATGCTGAGGAAGGGCTCTGCCCAAAATGTCATTACATGCATTAACTGTGTGCAGACCTTTCAGCTTGTGTTATGTAATGAATTCATTCAAAGTACTTTTTGGACTTCAGCTGAATGAAACGTGTACCTGTTTGTTGTGCCATTGAAGTGAGTCAAATGAAGATCAATTGTTTTTTCACCCATTCAGAGTCACTATTCAGTAAAGAAATCTGCAGCTGTGCTGGGGATGGGCAGTGAGAATGTGATCGTGGTGAAATGTGATGAAAGGTGGGTAAGATAGATTCTCAATATGTGTAGGTTAATAGTCAATGTGATGCATGACAAAAGAAATGTTTGTTCACCTGTTGCAGCTCTGTATGTGTGTGTGTGTGTGTGTGTGTGTGTGTACTTGTACAGCTATCTTTGTGAGAACCATTTAGATTTTTAGACCTTGGGAGTGAGGACATTTTTGGAAAGTGAGGACATTTTGGCTGGTCCTCCCTTTTGGACAGACCTTCAGAGGGCTTTTTGAGGATTCAGACATGACTTTGAAATTAGGTTTAAGTTAGGTTAGGGTAAGGGTTGGGCTCAGACATGTTGTGATGGTTAAGGTAAGGGGCCAGGTAATGCATTATGTAAGTAAAGGGCCTCACAAGTATAGACGTACAGGGTTGCGTGTATGTGTTTTTGCAGAAATCCTTCCTTACGTGTGGGCCAGTAAACAGTATATTACTTGGTAGCAAATCCTTTGCACTCTTTTGCTGTTTAAACATAGATATTTAGAAAATTCTTCCTATCTATTGTGCATACAGGATGTTGACTGAAGTCTTTTAGATTGTCTGTAGTAAGCAGGCTGGTGTCAAGTCGATACGCCTTATTACATTTCATTACATTTAGGCATTTCGCAGACGCTTTTATCCAAAGCGACTTCCAAATAAGAGCTTTACATAAAGTGTAAAGAACCATAATGGAAACAACAAGATGTTTCATCAAACTTGTAAGGGCTGGTGATGAATCACAAGTGCTATAAGTAAGTACATCGCTGCCAATGGCAGAATCATTAAATCTAAGAACAGAGTGGCCAGACAAGTTGTTTCTCTGACGGATGTGGGGAGATGGTTCCACCACTGGGGGACCACACAGGAGAAAAGTCTTGAATGTGAGCTGGCGTCCCTGAGAGAGTGAACCGCCAGGCAGTTCTCAGAGGCAGACCGTATTTGGCGGACGGGGCTGTAAGGCTGGAGGATGGTCTGGATGTAGGTTGGTGCAGTCCTGTTCACCACTTGGAAGGCCAGTACCAGGGTCTTGAATTTGATACGAGCAGCGATGGGTAGCCAGTAAAGGGAGATGAAGAGAGGGGTGACGTGGGTGTACCTTGGTACGTTGAAGATCAGACGTGCTGCTGCATTCTGGATCTTCTGGAAGGGACGGATTGCACAGGCTGGGAGACCGGCATGAGCGAGTTGCAGTAGTCCAGCTTGCAGAGCACAAGTGCCTGGACCAGCAGTTGGGTCGAGTGCTCCAACAGGTATCTCCTAATCTGTAGAGGGTTAATCTACACGATCGTGAGACTGCAGCAAGCACAATGGTCGGTGAGGGTAAGCTTGTCGTCGATGGTGACCCCAAGATTCCTGGCCGAGGGCGATGGAACGACCATCATGGAGTTCAGGGTGACGGAGAGCTCATGGAAGATGGATGGAGAAGCAGGGATGACGAGGAGTTCTGTCTTAGCGAGGTTCAGCTGGAGGTGATGTTTGGTCATCCAGGCGGAGATGTTTGCTAGACAAGCCTCTATCCGAGTTGAGATGCCAAGGTCGGCCAGAGGGAATGAGAGGTGGGGTTGTGTGTCTTCCAAGGACTGAGCCCTGCAGCACACCTGTCGATAGGGGCCGAGAATCAGACAAGTGACCTCTCCAGGAGTACTGGTATGATCTACCCTCGAGGGAGGAGGAGATCCATCATATCAGTGACTGACAGGAGGGCAGTTTCTGTGGAGTGACCAGACTTGAAGCCTGATTGGTTGGGGTCGAGCAGGTTGTTCTGTTTGAGGAAAGTAGACAGTTGAATAAAAACAGCACGTTCAAGTGTTTTGGACAGAAATGGTTACAGAGATACTGGTTTGTAGTTCTGGAGGAGGGATGGGTAGAGAACGACAAAAAGAACTTTGATAGGTTCAGTTATCATGGTGAAGTGGTATTCAATTGAGTTAACGTTGATATTTAGTGGTGTGGATGTGTATTTTAAGTGTGGTGAGAGAAGCAGACCTGTTCCACCACCTCGCCCTGATGAGCGGGGTAAGTGAGAGAATGAGTGGTTGACGGAGAGGGCAGCTGGTGTTGCCATGTTCTCAGGACGTATCCACGTCTCCATCAGTGCCAGTGCATGAAGAGAGGCCTGGGATGCAAAGGCTGGGATTTAATCTGCCTTGTTCACGGCCGACTGGCAGTTCCACAGTCCTACAGAGAGAGAAAAGGCTGAGGGAGAAGATCTGGGGAAGCGACTGAGGTTTGAAATGTTGCGGTTACGCTTGGTGAAGTATCTGCATCTACGGGTTGAAGAGTGAACAGGAATACTATGAAAACACATTTTAAAGTACAAATGCTTAAGTGCTACTAAATGCGAGCATAAAAATAGTAGTGTGATACTTATCAGAAGTGGCGGGCCTCCCTCGGTGGATTCCCGCAGGTAGACTCCTTTGTCTTTGCACGCCGGAGTCTTCGCGTGACAAGGCTGTCGCTTCTGCTGCCGCTACAGCTCCTGGAGCTGCCTTAAGTAGGCTAACTACCTAGTTAGCGCAGTGTCTTCAGCTGATTGCAGCCCGATCAAATTAGCACAACACAGCGCTGCGTGGTATCGACAGCCGATTCAACACACTCTCACAGTACTTCAGTATTCAGACAACGGTAAGCCAACAGCTACAAAAACAACTACCACAACAGACCAATATCTTATTAAACCTATCCTAGATTATAAGACCCTGGTGTGATTAGCCAGTAGCAGCACAAGTTACTCTACCTACGACACACTGTAAACAAACCACAACTAGCTTACTTAGAGAGACGACAAGGCGACGTGAAGTTCACTAAACACTTAGAGATCCAACTGACAATGAAGCGTGTGTGCTCTACAAGGCAATGCGAACAAAATGAGTTGATATCAGCCATGCGTGTGTGATCTTATATCTCTCCTCAGTCTGTTCAGTGGTGTAGTGTGTCCTCAGCCTATAACCAGATTATCTGTCCACAGCAGCAAATGTTCTGTTGCAGCCAATTCATTCTAACTGTGTCACACTATCAAATTACTGTACAACACATTACCTCCAGGGAGTCACCCATGCACACAAATATACACAAACTTTACAAACATATAAGATGGGAGGATAACGCCAATACACTCAACCACAGTGATTGCCATCAGAAGAGAAAAGGAAAAGAAAATCCCAATTATAACTACATCTCCATCCATCTCTGTCCCCTCCTGCTCCTCTGTCACATACTTCAATATGACGTTATGTACTGTACAAGTAGTTTTGCATAATAGCTTCTTTAAATAAAATTAAAAAAAATCTATAAAAGCTGATATGGGTATTTAATTCACACACATTATTTGTGTTGTGAAAACTTTTTTTTAATCTCCAAAGCATCGACTTTCCAAAAAAGTTCAAACAGCCTGGTTTATAGGCATCTTGACCTCCATGCATTTGTCAGTTAATCCACTGGGGTTGCTTTTAGGTTTTTCACAAGCCCCATGGGCTTCTTTCAGCCCATAAAGGGACCATGCAGTCCTTCAGTAGACATATAAAATGACAGCTGAGCTGCTCTACATTTGTTTCAGTATGTAGAGTGCGACCTCATACACACTCAATTAAACAAGAGATAGTTTAGCTGGCAGGTTATCAAGAAGAGGAAGTGCTTGTAGCTACTGATAATGCCGTGGGAGGTCTAAAGTCAAAGATACAGCATCTTTAATCCAAGGCAGGAGGTATGAGACTTTCATGGATATGTCCGTCGAGTTTTTGGATGGGCGGGCAGACAGAGCTTTAAATGTGCTCTCCCCAGATTTTACACAATAAAATCAGTGCACTTAACACAATGAGCGGGTGGTCTTTAGACATAGAGGATGTAGGCCGGCGTGTATTGCACAGCTAGAGGAATGCCTTCACTGACATCCAGTGCACGCAGTACAGTGCTCACTCTGCACCAAACACCTGATACTGAGACTCAACTCCAGTCATTGGCTGTCCACTTTGATTAATAAGTTGGCTATAAATCCAGATGTTTGCTCCGGGAATGACAGCTGTCAAAATAGCCCCACTGTGCACCGTTAAAAACACTGAAGAAACAGCATTGTGAACAAGCGAGCCGTAGAGCTACAAAATATATAAAAATAGGGGTCAGTAGTTTCAGTTAATGACATGACAGCGAGCCTCCTATATGGAGGACCAAAACTGCCATAATTAAGAATAAATAAATAAATGAATAAATTATTGAATTGATATGCCATTAAATGCACCAAAAATAGTATTAACAATAAATATAGGCATTCATTTTTTGATGAATTGTAACATAAATAGATATTTCTGTATTTATCTATGTATTATTTTCCGTTTAGCATTTTATTTTTACATTTCTTGGTAGTTTTACATTTCTTGCTCTTTTAACATTTATTGGGCATTTTAACATTTCTTAGTCATTTTACATTTCTTGGTCTTTTAACATCGTCCTTTTCTGACTGCACATCCATGCTGCACCGAAAACAAATTTCACTGCCGTGACGTGACACGTCCTCTTCACGGGTCCCCAAGAGGAAGAGTCAGGGGATCAACAAAGTCAGTAGGTAAGGACTCTGTGGCGCCCTCTGTCGCTCAGAGTCGAACATTGTTTCATTTCTCAAGAAATGATACTTAACCACCGTATCAACGCACAACAACAAACATAACATGGACCCTGGTGAGCATCACAGTTCTTTTGACAATACTGATACGTTTCTTTCAAAGTACTGATACTGATTTATTATTTTTATTTTATTCTATTATTTTTATTTTAATATCCCTATTTGCTCTTAGATTTTTATTCAGCCCAGTCTGGGATCCTGCCAGAAATATAATTGCACGGCTTTTATAAATGTGACCAATAAAACATTGAACCTTGGACTTATGTCTTTATTAAAATGGGAAAATTATAACTATAGAAAATATTTTTAATTGAACCAGCTGAGCTGTAAAAGTTGATTTCTGTTGTCATCTTGTGTTTTCAGGTACAGCTGCATTAATTGGAGCAGGTGAGACTTTGGACAGACTTTATGGATCACCTGTGTTTACACTCTCAACTGATTATGACACTTTAATGTAGAAACGTTTGTTTGTATACAAAAAAAGCATACTGTGCGTGATCCGTTTTAAAGTGGCACACTGTTGTTAGAAACAACGCTTCCTCCGCTGTGCTGCTGTGCGTGTGCAGTGTGTGCGGTGGTCGGGTCTACGGTGGCCCTGATGTGCAGATCACAAACGCAAATCAGAAAACACAACACATTAGCGAAAACACAACACATTAACAGAAAACACAACACATTAACAGAAAACACAACACATTAAGAAAAAACACAACACATTAACGAAAACACAACACATTAAGAGAAAACGGAAAGGGTAGGTACTCCTACCGGAAGACGTGGGTGCCTATTAACAAGCATATGTACCTAGCTGGTCTCATTTGCATACAAGCAGCAATTAGCTCAATTGGTAAAGCACCTGCTTAGCATACGAGAAGTACTGTGTTCGACCCCCACATTTGCCAATGTTTTTTGTGTACTTGATACTTATTTACAATTTTTACTTGTATTTACTTTTATTTTTCTCTCTTCTGCACTGTACACTTTTGCTGCAACAATGTACATTTCTCCACTGCCTGACTATTAAAGGATTTTTGATTCTGCAACGATCCGTTACGACCATAAGAACCCTCCCATTCCGTTTTCTGTTAATGTGTTGTGTTTTCGTTAATGTGTTGTGTTTTCATTAATGTGTTGTGTTTTCCGATTTGTGTTTGTGATCTGCACTTCAGGGCCACCGTACAAGGTAAACACAAACATCATGTCTTTCTGAAGTGCAACAACAATAGCAGTGCTACTGTTTCGTTTAGTTGTTTGCCTTCTGAATAGATCGATATCTTGATATAAAACTGTGTAATCCTGCTGTAGGTGCGGCTGGTCTGTCAGGAGCTGCCACTGCAGCTGTGGCCGGCGCCAGGGCAGCGGTGGGATGGCTGGCTGGCCTCTTTGGCTGAAAATCACAAAGAAACGAGAATTTACAATATTTTTACTTTTGCAAAATGAGGGAGGCAATTGTATCAGTCCACTTACTCAACAGCACGCTTGACATCTCAGACAGATAAAATGTTTTGTGCAATACATCTTTAAAACCCCTAAAAGATACTGGTTCCGTGCGTCATCTGTAAATATTTCCATTCCTCAAAATGCAAGTGAGTAAAATAATGAAAGATCCCACACGTTCATTACCTCTGACCACAGAAAACTCAAATCTTGAGTCAAAATGGCAGATTTTATTCAGTTTTCACCTTTTATTACAATCAACTGTTGGTTTATGTGAACATAAATGGTGAAGTATATGGCTTAAGTATAAATAGTAAATATTGTACTTTAGTAATTACATTCATCTTGATAAGAGCCACCACAACCTCCAGGGCCAAAATATTATTTTCTTTAACTTAACTATGAAAGTTTGTACTGAATGCAGGTTTGAAGGAGCAGTCAGAACTAAAGATTACCAACTCTATAGTGTTTCTGTCATCTGTTGATCATAACATGGTCCAGTTTCAGTCGTGATATACCACCTCAGAAATGCCAATTACTTGAGTTCACATGGTTTACATGGAGATAAGGACTCAGTGACGCCCTCTCTTCTTCAAGTTAGGTAAGTTTCATTGTTAAAGAAATGATACCCAACACTGCGTATATAAAGCAGTGTTTGTGAATCTGAATTTCAATTTCTCTCTCTGTTATGAAAGTGGTTTGAAGGAGCAGTCAGGACTAAACTGCTTTTTCAATTTAGCAAGTATCTTCAGAAATGTTAAACATGTCTATGTAATGTTCTGTTGTTGGTGATCATCTTTAGGTCACAGCTTTTCTCGGCTTCTTCAGCACATCAAAGAAACACTGTTAAGTGCAATAACCACATCATAGAGGAAACTAGCACACATACGGTAACACAGTAAGCCCACAGTCACAATCTGTGCCAAAAGCCAAAGTTCATAACAAAGTGTTGCTTTATTATGAGTTGGATCATACTTTGATAGTATTGGTTTCTGCAGCTGCTCTGCCAGTGTTTTTTTTGGTTTCTTCACACTCTCAGTTTTTGATTCTGTGTGCCGACCCTTGGATTTTTATTTTTGTAAGTTGTCTTCATTAAAAGTATTTACAGTTCTCCCTCAGGCTTCAACAAGCCTGTGAACCACTCAGAGGTGGATTGTTCTTTTCTGTTCAGGTTTGTGGAATTTTAAATTAGCTTGCCACAGTAAACTGAGGCTAGTTTCCTAAATAGATGCCTGCTTATTTGTTCATCCACTGAA